>JAASGO010000509.1:0-21274 GCA_023334245.1 Globisporangium cederbergense
TTGACAGCCGTGAAGCTCGGCTGGAACGACAGCGACGCGCCGCGAGCGTGTGGCAGCAACGGAGCCACAGACAGAACTGCCAGCGCAAGTACATGAAGGAGACGACGTCGCCGTGCTTGGCTCCCATAGAGAGCAGTGCACCATTGTGGGTGCACAGAGAAGATGTTGCTGGGTTCACGTCAGGGACAGACAAAGGTTTTGTTTTCTTCATCGACCGGTTGAAAGCCGCGATTACCAGCTTTACCACATTGACATGGCATGGTATGGTCGCTCCAATTGACCGGCCCCTCCAGGAGGGTTCGATCAGCAGGAACTTGCCGTGTAGCATCAGTGACAACATCTTCACTGGAATGAAGACGAGGACACCCAACTAGATCAGCGTCGCAAGTGGGTCCTGTGTCCTCTCATCTGAACATTGAGCACACGGACGGTCACTCCCCTCGCCTTAGCGTTGACCAGTGTCTGCACAAGGTCGCATTGCGTGACGCTGTACATGGCGACGTCGATCTTCGCCACGTTGGCTTCAGAGACATTCGGCCCTGGGAAGCTCAGGACCTCGCATGCGAGCAACCGTCGGGCAAACCCAACAAGCACCGGGGCGTGCCATAAAGCCGCAAGCGACTGACTGAACGGTCCTTTCTTGTTCTTGTGCGATGGCAAATGGCTGGCTACTATCTCGGCACGTCCTTTCCCTTGAGATCGCCTTCATGATCGCACTGTACTTGAGCTGGAGGAGGGCGATGGTCGCGACCCACATTCCAACCTCCAGCACCAGGAAGAAAACGAGGAGCTTCACCGCAACCAGGATGAATACCCGATGCTTGGTCGCCTTCTCGGCTCACTAGGGACCTTAGGTGAGCGCTTGAGATGAGTTAAGCCTTTTGCACACAGTCCTTGAGGCGAGTGGGACGAGGTCATGATGCAGCAGGAAGGTTTGGGAGGGGCGTGTGAACTTGGTCGAACTTGGTCTAGCTTGACTGGGAAGTGAGCAGCGAGGTGGGAGAAGGGGAGCAGGAAACTTGTCCAGGTGGAGGCAGAAGCTGCTCAATAGGAGAAGCAGCGTCAAGTCCCGGTCTCAACAAAAAAGTGTCTCCACTCGCGCCGTGAGCGTTAGTTATTGTTGGAAGCGCCTTTGGTTGTCAAACGTTAGCGCAGGGTGTCTAAAAGGTGAGCTAAAAAGTGAGCTTGGAGGTCCATGTCATCAAAAGGTGTCAGCCCACTTTCGCACTTCAATCGATGGCTGCGCACAAACGGAAAGCCGGGTCTCCCAAACTCTCCATCCCGAGCTCACAAGCTCAAAAGGGAGCGACGCGGCAGCCAGGCTTCGAAAATGTTTCTCCCTTCCGTCGCGTCAACTCGCGCGCACGTGATCAGTCCTTTTTTCTATCTTTATGAGTGTGCGAACTCAGGTTCTCGCGGTCTCTTTGCTGCCTTCCCTCACTCTTCAATCCGCCAGCTCAAGCTCAAGCGCCTTCCTCTCTCAGTCCCCAACTCAACCCATCAACGATGGCCTCCGTCTCGACGATCCCCACCACGACGCTCGTATCGCTCTCGGAGAAGCGTGCGCACGAGCGCTACGCGTCCGACTCGGCCGCGCTGGACGCAGCGTCCAAGCAGCAGCTGCTCGAGGCGCTCAAGACGCTTGTGGAGGCGCGCACGCTCCAGGACGCCAAGCTCTGGAGCACGCGCACGTCGCTCACGGGCCCGCTCGCCAAGGCCGTGGAGCAGTACTACGTCATGTTCGGCCGCGGGCTGCACACGCCCAGCAAGGAGAACGCGGCCGTGCAGGAGGCGCACGACCTACAGGTCGGCTTCCTCAAGAACTACATGGACGAGGACGTGCGCTTCGGTGACGAGCGCGGGCTCGCGACCGTCTACGAACAGTGGAAGCGCTACGCGCTCTACCACTCGGCCATGCAAGTGGCCATGGTCGGCGCCGAGATCCACGAGGCCACCGACGGCGAAGAGAACGGCACCGAGGTGATCGCCAAGGGCACACTCACCGTCAAGCTCGACCGCGCGACACTTGAGTACCTCTTCCCGCACATTCTCTCAGACGAGACGCTCGTGCAGCAGCTTGTGGGTAAGGAGGTTGTGTATGACACGTCCACCACGTACGCGTTCAATGCGGCGGGCCAGGTCGTGGCGCAGGACCTCTCCGTGGACTTCTACTCGGGCTTCCGCAAGATGCTCGGCGACGACTCGGCCGCCTCCAAGCTGCTGCGTGATTCGCTCATCAACGATCACTCGAAGCTCGGTCTCATCGACGAGCCTTAGAGATGAAGAGGAGGAGGGTGATGGTGGTGTGCGTACGTGGCTGCTTTACTGCTTTTATTTTTTTTAAGAATGAATGACAACATATTTTGTGAAGTACGGTACGGAACTCTCATTTGCAAGTGCATGAGATCTCTACCAAGTTCGCTATATTAAGAAAACAAACAAAATAAATGCAAAAGTGAATCTCTGCTACCTTTCCGAGTCTTTTGGAAGATCGACGACGTGCGTGCCTGGGGCTCCTCGTCTGACCTCTCGACGAAAGCTTGAGGCACGTGCCTAATGCGCGTACCGTCTCCACGAAGAAGACTTTCTTTCGGATCACTCGGGAGACGAAATTCGACAATCTCTCGAAAGCAAAGCTGCATGTTCACGTTGGACACTTCCTGAGAGTTGACGCCTTGCTCTCTCTACCAGCGCAGCGCTCCATACGACTACTCTGTCTCCCATCCAAACCGCAGCAGTGGAAACTTCGTTTGCCTCCGAGACATCTTCTTTTTCCAAAAAAGAAGGTTGCCAGTTTTGAAAACAGAGTCAGAGGTTATATTTTTAATAACTGAGTCAGCGATCGCTAGGGAAATATGTAAATTCTGATTGGTAGAAATAAACCCACCAAAAACTGTTAATCCTAATTTAACAGCGACGATCACTCAGCGGTTACTAGCATAAGCACAAGCTGGGTAGCTACTTGCACAGCACCTTGTGAGCGCCAGTCACTCGAACTCGACGCCGCCCAAGTGGCTCCTCTTGCTTTGAGCTGCAGCACATGTGTGCGTCGCTTCTGGTTCATCGCACAAGCGTGACTACGTGGCACAAAAATCCACCTCTCACAGCTCGCACGCCAAGCTCACACACATCATAATCATTCGTGTTCTTTCTCGCACATGTGTGTATTACTAGCGGCGTGAATGCGTCTATCAAGTTGTGTGTGTATGTGTGTCTAGTAGTACGTGTTCTCCTCGAGCCAGCCCTTGGCGCGGAAGATGCGGCCCGTCTTCTTGTCCACGTACGAGCGCGACGTCTTGCGCAGGATGAACTTGCGCGTCTCGTCGTACGCAAAGATGAAGAGTGAGAAAGGCATGGCGCAGAACCAGTGGGTCAGGCGGATCGCGTCCGTTCGGAACACGCCCTGCAAGAAACCCGCGTAGCAGAAGGCTACGCCCACGATCGTCTCGAAGACGATGCCCATGTTCAGCACGCTGTTGTCCATGCCCTGGTCCACGATCGACAGCAGGCGTGTGCGGCACACGATCAAGTTCGCCCACTGGGACACGATGATCGCCACGAAGTACGCCGTCTGGGTCACTGCCAGCGCCTTGGCCTGCATCATGCGCGACATGATGTTTGAGTACGTGACACCGGAGGTCGAATCTTCCGAAGTGAAGCCCGCGCGGTAGTCGAGCAGGCACGCGTCACCCGTGCACGCCGGGGTGCCGGTCGCGCTCGAAGCCACAGCCACGTGCACAGCCTCACGGTACAGGGCCTGCGAGAGCGTAAAGCTCTGCGTCGCTGAGACGCTGCCGTTCAGCGCCAACACGTTCACCTCGGCGTCTCGGAACGCCTTCTTGGCCGTGCTGGGCGCCTTGACCGAGTCCTTCGAGCTGGCCGAGTTCGTGATCCCAAACACGCCCAATGGCTGGTAGCTCGTGAACACGTCGTCGACGAGCTTCGGGTCAAAGCCCTCGGCATCCTTATCGTTCACGTCCCAGCGCAGCCAGTGCTTGTTGAAAAAGTGCGAGCGGCGCGCGCGCATCGGGTAGTACGGCCGATAGCCGGCGCTCCAGGCCGCCTCCATGGCCTGCAGCGTCACGACGTCCTGGTCGGCCGTGTAGTCGCCGTAGGTTCCCATCTTCAAACGGTCGTAGCCCGTGGGCTTGGAGTTCGAGCCCTTGAAGTTGGCCAGCGCGTACTGGCAGTCATTCACCTTGCCATTGTGGTTGGGCGTCCAGAAGATGCGCGCGTCGTAGATCGAGCCACCGGTCGGGATCGTTGCGTTGAACTCGCTCTCGCACACCTGGTCTTCACTCAGACCCAGCGACGTCCACAGTCCCTCGTCGTTCTTGTGGCGGCCACCGGGCGTGCAGAACTCGCCTCCGGTTGTCTTGCACCACATCACCTGACGACCGAAGCTCGTACCCATACCCAGTCCCGGGAGCACCGACGGTGGGTACCCAAAGTCGTTCATGACCGTCAGGTACGTGAACATCCCCGCCGCAGCCTCGATGATGCCGATCTGCAGGTACGAGAACGAGATGAGCTTCTTTGTCACGAGGCGATCGACAGCAGCGTTACGTGGCGCTCTGGCCATGATATCGTTCTCAGCGCCTTCGTAGGCCATCGAGATGGCCGGCACCATATCCGTACCCAGACAGATCGCGAGCATGAGCACGGTCGTGAGCGGCAGTGGGATGCGCATCACAATGTTGAGAAGGAACGGCACAAGCTCCGGAATGTTGGCTGCCAGCGCATACGCGATGGACTTCTTGAGGTTGTCAAAGATGATACGACCTTCTTCCACGCCGCTGACGATCGACGCGAAGTTGTCGTCCAACAGGATCATGTCGGCCGCCTCCTTGGACACTTCCGAGCCCATGATACCCATGGCCACGCCGATGTCCGCCTTCTTGAGCGCTGGCGAGTCGTTCACACCGTCACCAGTCACGGCCACGATCTCCTTGCGGCGCTGGCAGTTCTCGACGATGATGAGCTTCTGTTGCGGCGACGTGCGCGCGAACACAATCTGCGAGTGGTCCAGGATGCGGTCCCACTCCTCCTGGGGTGTGTCCACGCTGATGTCCCAGCCGGGCACAACGATCGCAGGAGCGGTCGCTGGGTCCTCGTAGCCGGCACTACCTGGTACGAGGCCGCGACTGGCGTTGCCTTCTTCAATGTCCTCGCACGTGGGGCCCCAGAGGATCCCGACCTTGTGCGCAATGGCCTTGGCAGTCACTGGGTGGTCGCCCGTGACCATAATCACGCGAATGCCCGCAGTCTTGCACTTCTCCACAGCGCCAGGAACTTCAGCACGCGGCGGGTCGATGAGCGCCATGAGACCAATGAAGCACAGCGGCTCCTCGCAATTCGGGTCTGGCTTGGGGATCACAGTGTAATCGACATCCTTCTCGCCCAGGGGGAAGTTCGGAATGTCTGTGTTGAACTTGTAGTCCGCAGGGTACTTGACCGAGTCCAAGACCTTCTCAGCAAAGCCCAGCACGCGCATGCCGCGCTTCGAGAGCTCGAGCTGCAGGTGTTCAATCTCAGCCAATCGCTCGGGCGTGAGAGGCACCTCTTGGCCGTTCAACATAATCGTCTGGCAGCGCGCGATAATGCGCTCGGGTGCACCCTTCATCACGAGTACGAGCGGCTGGGAGTCGTCGTTCTGCTGCTTGTGAATCGACACTTGGTACTTGTTCTTCGAGTTGAACGGGATCTCCTTGACCTTGAGGTTCTCGGCGCGGTACTCGACCACGTCCTTCTTGTCCTGGCAGAACTTGATCATCGCCGACTCGGACGCGTCACCAATGGTCTCCCAGTTCATCTTGCCGTCGGCGCTACGGATCGGTAGTGGAGCTCCTCGCGAGATGTTGAGCGACTCACCTGAGCCAGTCATGACCTTCTCGTACTTGGACTCCTCGTCGAAGACCGCGTTGTTGCAGAGAGTGGCACAACGCTGTAGGCGCTGGAACGACACGTCGTTGAGATTGTAGCTGCCCACGGGCGTGATCGAGCACTCGGCATCCCAAATTTTGTTGTCGTAGACCACATTGGCGACCGTCATGACGTTCTGCGTGAGCGTGCCCGTCTTGTCCGAGCAGATGCACGTGGTAGAGCCCAATGTCTCGACGCCCTGGAGGTTCTTCACGAGCATGTTCTTGCCAGCCATGCGCTTGGCCGCCAAGCTCAGACACACCGTCACAGTCGCAAGCAGACCTTCGGGCACATTCGCGACGATGACGCCGATCATGAACACCAGGTTGGACACAAAGTCCGTGCCGATGAGGAAGCCGACGACAAAGAAGAACAGTCCGATGATCGTCGCCACCAGCGCAATCACGTGCACGAAGTGGTCGATTTCCTTGGCGATGGGCGTCTGATCCACAACCGTCGAGGTCGCGAGACGCGCGATGCGGCCCATGACCGTCTTGTCGCCAATGTTCACGACGATGCCCTTGCCGCTGCCCTGCGGGATGAACGTGCCGAAGAAGCAGAGGTTCTTTGTCTCGAGCGGGTTCTCGTCCGTGCACTGCGGGATGCGTTTGAGTGGCTCCGGTTCGCCCGTGAGCGACGAGTTGTCGACCGTGAGGTCGTCCGAGCACTCAATGATGCGGATGTCCGCGGGCACCTTGTCGCCGCCCTTGATGACGACCAGGTCACCGCGCACGAGTAGTGACGCGTCGATCTTCTGCGACTTACCCTCGCGGATGACCGTGATCATCGTTGGCATCATGTTCTTGAACGACTCCATGAGGTTGCTCGAGTTGTAGTTCTGCACATACGAGAACGAGCCCGTGATGAGCACGACGAGCGCCAGGATGATACCCAGGTACAGGTTGTCGACCGAGTACTGGATGCCGTAGCTCACGAAGCACATGAGCGAGCCGGCCCAGAGCAGCAGGCAGAAGAAGCCAGTCAGCTCGCGCCAGTACTTGAGCCACTCAGGCACTTTCTTGGGCGGTGTGAGCTGGTTGAGCCCCTCGGTCTCGCGGCGCATGTCCACGTTGTCGGCGTTCATGCCGTGCTCAATGTCCGTGAGCAGCTCGGCTGCGAGCTCGGTGATGCCCATCTTGTGCTCCGTCATTACGAGCTCGCGCTTGGCCTCGTCGGCGCTCTCGGCGGGCGTGAGCGCCACGCCACTACTGCCTTCGGCGGCGGCCTGCTTGGACTTGTTTGCGCGGCGTGCCTGCTTGCGGCTCTCAATGCGCTGGCGCATCTCGGTTGTGGCCGCGATGATCTCGGCCGACGAGCGCACGGACGAGCGACGCGACGGCACGCGCTGCTGCATGCTGGTAAGCGGCTCGGCTGCGGCGGGATACGCGTCCTCCATGCGCACGAAGGCCTGCTTGGGGGTGCTGGGAGGCGCGTCGTCCATGGTGGTGAAGCTGCTAACCGAGCGGTGTTCTGGCGACTGCGGCGAAGCGGTCTGCTGGCTGCTGGCTGGCGATGGGGTTGGGAGGCGGAGACTTGCGCGCTGGCGGAGAACTTGCCGACTGCCGCTGGCGGAGAGAAGGCGGCGGCGGTAAACAACAGAGGAGAGGCGCGTTCGTACAGACGCGCAGCCACCAGCCAGATCTACCAGCCCACATGTCGGCTTGCGATGGAGGTGTGTGCGTGACGGACGACATCCGGATACCAAAATGACTCGCTCTTTTACCTTTCTTTTTTCGTGGGAAAACACCCAACAAGCGATAGAAGTAGCGAGTTCAGCACTATGCATTTTCAAAAATCGATTACAAGTACTGCATTTATCGTATCATATTCTACACATGCTTTTGGATTTCAAAATGTATCATTTTGCTATATGCTGTCTTGAGCGCGCTGGACAAAGCCTGAACAGCTTGAGATAGGCGCACGACGAACGCTGATGGACTCATCAAGCAAACATATGGGGTTCACTATGTCAGTGCGACTCATTACAGGTACGAGACTGGTATACGTGTTTGAGGCATGGAAAATATGAAGGCGCAAAGGGCTTTCAAACGATGCCTGTCTGTCTTCCACACAACACACATTCAAAAAAAGTCTAAGTTTTGTAAAAAGTAACGCTCGAAGAAGAGAACTCCGGTCATTATCACATATCTGAGTTGTTGCGTTGAGTGTTGGGCAATCGGTCCAAAATGAATGCTCGCACCTACAATCTTTTTATCCGGCATATTCGTTTTGGTATACGCCATATGGTGCTTCAGACGAATCCTTTCATTCAACTTTCAGACTCGCCCATCACATCTCTATTTACATATACATGTGCTACTCTTTTGTCCTTTCTGAAAGAAATCGATACCTAACCAGAGTGATAGAGTACCTCATGGATTTTACTCGAGAGCCGCCTACTGATGTGATGACCACAAAGTCACCTTCTTCGGTCGACGATTGTAGGCTCAACATGACAACATGCCTCACTCAAAGGCATGTGCGTTGACGCACAACATGCCAATACATGTAGCGACCGCTCCACGCTCAAAGTGCCTACAACAAATCAAAAACAGCGTTTCCTGCACACGCAGCTTGGCTTTCGTGGATCGCGCGATGAGCGTTGTTGCCGCAGAAACGCTCACCCATGCGTTCGACTGTCACTTTTCGCAAATTAATCGATTTTTCTTGCTGCCTTCGAGTTGGGATCTGATGAACGTTGGCCCGTTCGGCTGGATTTTTCCCCTCTCATCCACCGGCAGACAGCTCTCGCGAGACGAGGGGGAAAAGTCCGGGCCGAAGACCGTGCCTCTCCCACGAGAGGTCGCTCGATCGCAGACGCTTCCCTGTGGAGCGAGAAGCCCAGGAGCTCCTTCCTTACGCGTGTCTGCGCTTCTTTTCCTTCTTGTCGCGCTTGTCCCAAGCGGTGGCTTCGTACAGTGAGTGTAAAGCATTCTCTCGGCCGTCCCAACCTCTCGATTGGGTTCGTCAGCAGCTGGATCCAGTTAGACTTGCTGGTGTGGATTTTTTTTCCAGACCTGCATCCACTCACTCGTCTGCAATTTGCGCTAGGATCAGTCGGCCATCAGAGCGTGGGAGGTCAAGGTTTTCTCATCAGTGACTCATTGTGGCGGCATGCCGCCTGCTATTCAAACAACACGGAGAACAGTGCCCGCCGACGTGTCCGTGGTAATCACACAAGTTATCTGACAGACTCCTGCCTGGCAGGTTTTCCAGTTGATAAACTTCCGCGCATATATTGACTGAAGATTACTAGGCGCTTGCTCTTTCCAGGACGACACAACTTGACACCGCCGAACACAACGCGATGCTCCCAGCTGGAAGGAAAAAATATAACAGTACGCCTCCGATGGGCGTGAGTGCTGCTTAGCTGCTAGACGGGGCGAGGACAAAAACGAATACTTAGTAGTAGTTGGTTGGTGGGTACGATCAGAATCGATGCGTCTGCGGCTCAGCGCCAGAGGTCGGGTCCTCGTCCTTATCCAGGTCCTCGGGCAGCGCGAAGGTGTAGTTCGCGTCCTCGGCTGACAAGTCGTTGAAGCTCGGCCGCGCGTACGGGTCGTACGAGAGCGAGTTGGCACGGATGTCCTCCACGGGCGACGGCGCCGCCTTGACGTACATGAACGACATGGACGTGTCCGACACGATCGAGTCGCGCGAGGCCGTGGGCATGTCCCCGCGCTCGGGCGAGTCGATTGTGTGCGAACGGAAGCCGAACACGGCTGCCTTCTTGATCGGCGCTCGGCGTCGCTTGGCCAAGTATCGTCGCGTGGAGATCACGACCAGCAGCACGAGCAGCACGCCTCCGATCACAGCCGCGACGATGCCGATGATCGTCCCGACGCTGGATCCCTTCTTGGATACGACCACGACAGCTGGAGCTGACACTGCGATGCTGGCAAACGCTGCGCCATCGAACCGGAAACTGTCGCTGTTCGGCATCACCGCGTGCACGAAGAGCGTGTAGTTGCCTGGACTTGGAATCGTGACGTTCTGGGACGTGAAATGCGCCACGCCGTCAGTGAAGCTGGTCGCTGGTGCGGCAAACACGAGCTGCTTCTGTGCTGAGAACGGGGTACAGACCGTCGTGTTGCACACGTACACGGCCGACTGCGCGATATTCACGAACGAGTTCGTCGCGATGTCTCTCACGGTAGTTAGGTTCACTCCGTAGATGAATTTGGTCTGCGAGTACGAGCTGCGCTGCTTGACGGTCCAGTCTACGATCACGCCTTCCGTCGAACTGATCGCCGCCGACGAGAGCGTCATGTCCACCTCGTACGGACACTCGTTATTCATTGCCATCGCCATGACACTAGTCGTCGCGACTGTACTCGTGGAGTTCGCGAGCCCCACCGCCTGCCAACAGTAGAACGTGCCATTCCCCGTCATGTACTGCTCCTCGCTGACCTGTTTTCCTGCATTCTCGTCCGTGACAACGATCTGGAAGTACGCTGTAACATCGAAGCGGCGGTCGTTGGGTGCCGCGAGCACCAGCTGCGCGAACGCGCCATAAATGCCCGAGGCCGGCAGTGTGACGTCGCTTAGCGTGAACTTTGCCACACCATTCGTAAAGTTCCCGAAGAGTACCGTCGTCCCCGTCACAGCCTGGAGCTCGCTGGCTGAGCTGTATTCGTCGCATTGGACGCCCTTCTTACATACCTTGATCGTCGAACCCACGATCTCGTAGTAGTTCTTGTCCGAGTTTACGTCGACGGTCGTGAGCGGCGTCGGGAAGCGGATGCCCTTGGTCGCGTTTCTCGTTAAAGTGGCCTCCCAGCTCACGGCGAACGACACGTTGGGCTGCGTCACGTCAGCGCTCTTGACTGTGACCTGGAGCTCGCAGCTGCTGCTCTCGGCGATTATCTCGGACTTGAGCAGCGTCGCCGCGAGCGCCGACTGCGCCGTGCGGCGGCAGTAGGTCGTCTGGCGATCATAAACCCTGTAATTACATTAAAAAAAAGAGTCATAACAGGTGTGAAGTGAGTCCACACAGCCCTCTCACGTGCTAATTAATACACAGGGAGGGTTCACTGGATCAAATGAAGACGTACAGAGTCCGCTTGGCGTCGCTCGTTACGAAGATGTCGCTGAACGCCGAGTAGTAGTACGAAGTGAGCGGGTCGAGGTCGTCGTCGACACGTACCTGGGCCGCGAGCACGTACGAGCCCGGCGTGCGGACGCTGAGCTCGTTTAGCGCCTGGAAGAGCATCGAGCCGCCCGTGGTCGAGAAGTTCCCGGACTGAAGCACTGACTTGGCCACGCTTGCGGTCGTCGGGTCGCACGCGCCGCGCGAGGCGCACACGCGCACGTTAGTCGCGGAGATCTGCGCGAGATTGCCCTTGTTGTCCGGACTGCTTGTCACTGTGAACCCGGGCGGGTTCTTCATCTTGAGGTCGTTCGTGGTCTGCGTGGACGAGTACAGACGCACGGTCCAGAACATCGAGATGGACTCGTTTGGCGCGAAGCGCACCGACACGAGCGGGAAGTCGACGCTCACGGCGCAGGCCGCGCCCGTGACCGTCGCGAGCACCTGCACCGGCTCGCCGTCCAAGTTGTTCTTCACTTTCCAGCAGCGCATCGTTGTTGAGTCGTCTCCGCTACTGCTGTTACTGGTCTCCGCCATGAACGTCGCCGTCGCCGTCTTTATCAAGAGAGTTGCTATTGTGACGGTGAGCACAAGTAGGAAGAGAGTGAACGGGAGGCTCTCGCGCCGCCGCCGCCACCGCCGCCGTCGCATGTCGCCCATGACCTGCCTGCTGCTATATAGGGATCGTATCCACAGAGCTTGTCTGTCGTCTGCTGTCGCCGACCAACGGAAGCGAAGGAAGTGACGGGAATGCGCAGATGCGAAGACTCGTGGTCTCCTCAAGGACTTCACCCAAACTCGGACTCAAAACGGCCAGGGAGGCAGCGGGTCATAGTGAATCCAAGTGATTTGCACTTCAAAAAAAAGAAACCGGGAAGATTAACTGCAAGCACGCTGACCCTTGTGCAGAGGTTGTAGTGGGTGTGATGCTGATAGTAAATCCTCTAGCCAGTAGAGCGTCACTAACAGGAGGTCACTGAAGTCAGGAGGCGACTGACAAGTGGGTTGGTTGCACTTCGTCGCCTCTGATGCACGGTCCGAACTTTAGCGGAAAGAGAAAGTTCCAAACCACCAAAACACAATCACAAGCAAATTTGGTTGAGATGTGAGCCATGCGTGAAGCTATGGAGCTCGCTTTGCTGGACATGGGATCCACCGCGCGTTTTTACACCAGGCGTGTGGGTTGTGAGCGACAGAGAGAATGAAAATAGAGAACGCACCGACATGTTCGGGTACGTTGACGGATGATGAAGCGTCAAAAGCGAACCTGTCCACATGTAAAGTGGAAATCCCAACGGCTCTTCGTCATCCACAAAAGACTGCGGACGATTGCCATCCACACGCATGCACGTTCAAGCGTCAATCCCCACATCTGTTACAAGGATCTCAGGTAGGTTGTTATGGTTGAGATAAATCGCACTTAAGCGGTACAGTGATCTGAAGAAATTTGGCGTGGACCACGCGAGCTACGATTGCGAAGAAGGTTTGCTCGTGTCCACGACGCACCAATCAGCAGTGCTCTGGGGTTCAAAACCTGAACCATCTGGCAAAATGATGATCAAAACAAGTTCTCATTGGTAATTTTGTTCAAGAAGAAGGTATGTTCAGCTATTTCATCGTCAGCTATTACCTCGATATTGCATCGTGTTTTGATACAATCGTGCCTTGGTACATAACAGGCACGCCTGTCGCGCGAGGGATCGAGAGGGACCGGCTGGCGCGCTGACTCGACGGATCAGTCGGTCGGTCAGACCACACACAGCAGCACTTTGGAGCCACCGTACTCCCTCACTTGAGCCGCGCGCCAAGTACAAAGAGCTCTTCGCGGACGACTCAACGCCTTGGCGCCACCGCCGCTGCCATGTGCGTCTCTCTCTCCTCTATGTATTGTATACGCGGCTCGACGGATCCGCAACTGACCTTTCTCCCTATTGCTCTCTCTCTCTCTCTCTCTCTCTCTCTCTGTGCGTGTGCAGGACCAAGTACAAGCATGACGCGCGCACGACGTACTGCTACTACATCACGGACAAGTACACGAGCAAGATTCCAGCGAGCGACGACAGCGACATCCTCGTGCAGGACGTGGGAACACCGTGCCCCGTTAAGATCACGGTCGAGATCGCCGACAAGCTCGCCAAGAACTCGCTCATCTACGTCAAGTACACAGTGCGGCTTGACGACGCGAACAAGGACCCAAACTTCGAGTTCCCCGTGCCAGTCAAGGCCTCGGTCGTGCCCGACTACCTGCTCAAGAACTCGTCGAGCGTGAACGCGACCAAGCTCTATGACGTCGCGGTCTCGAACGTCGTCATGTGCGACTGGGGCAAGTGCGACATCTTCACGGCGCTCGACGGTATTGGCAACTCGTACTCGTCGACCAACAACCCTAACAACTTTGTCGACAAGAGCGTCGTCTTCGGTTCGCAGGAGATCATCGTCCCCAAGGACGGCAAGTACACGGGCTTTGCGCACATCGTGATCAACATCGGTGGAAACTCGCGTGCCGACTTCGTGACGTTCTTCCCCGTGCAGGTGGGCGAAGTCGTGGGCACGGCGCCCACAGAGATCGCCACGGACTCCAAGACAACCTACTGCTGGACGGCTAAAGATGTCTCACCTTTCGACCCGAGCATCAACTCGGACCTCACCGTGCGCACGGACAAGAACTGTCCCGGCAGCATGAAGGCAGCTATCTCGAAGAAGTCGGTGCTCGTGGACGAGAGCGTTGACATCGACTGGACGCTGCAGATCGACACGCTCACATCCGACACCTCGTCGCTCATCGCCGAGGTGTCCACGACGGATGCGATCGTGAATCCGCGCACGGGCATTTACTCAGTCGTGCCAGTCTCGGTGCTCAGTGGGTGCCGCCGGAACGCGGGTAAGACGTGCTCGTCGTACAGTGGCGGCACGTCCGGCACAGTCGACATCAAGGAGTTTGACGGCTATAACCTCACGAACGGCATCGCGTCCTACACGACCAACCACTCATTTTCCGAGGTGGGCGACTACACGCTCATCTCGCGCGTCGCAATGCTGACCACGGACGGCGCGCGCATCGACATGGCCGTGTACTCGACCGTGTCGGTCACGCTCCCCGAGACCACAGGCGGCAGTGTCTTCCTGTACGTGGGACTGGGTATCGGCGGCCTCATCCTGCTAGCCGGCCTGCTCTTCTGCATCATCAAGAAGCGCCGCGCCAAGGAGAATACAAAGAACATCCCGTTCCGCCAGCCTGGAGCCGCCACCGCTGGCCCAGGGGGCATCGCGACGCCACTCGACCGGTTCAGCAGCAACACGGGCGCATCGTCGTCCAACTTTTTAACGCACAAGTCGCCCGCGCAGGGCCGCGCTGTGCTTGGGTACGCGAACGAGCCGACCTTCATCATGGACGGCGGTGGCGTGGACCACCCGCAGCAGCACTTGGACCACGTGCGCGAGGACGACTCGTTTTCGCTCGACCCGTACTCACGCCCAAGCTTCAACGACATGGACGAAAGCGATGATGAAGTCTACGACTCGACGATCCGGCCTTCCGAGATGAATAAGTTCTCGTTCCAGTCGGGCTACGATGACGAGTCGGACTGGGAGTTCGACACGCGCTCGCACCGCACAGATGGGCAGTTCTCCGCCGACTTCTCCGACGTGCAGCGCGGCACGTTTCAGATGCAGTCGGGTGGCGGCAACCTCCCGATTCTTGAGGAGGACGACGACCGCGTGCCGCCCGCGCCGTCGCAGAACGAAGGGCCGCGAACCACTACGAGCTCTGGGTGGACTATGCGCTAGCAGGCAAGATTCAGATTAAAAAAACGGTTTTGCGTGTAAGCTGCTATGCCTGTCTATCTGACGTGGACGCTTGGAGGACGAACCAATGAGCTCTTCGACCGGGTAGTCTATTTGTGTCCGGCTTCGACGGTCACAAGAGGACAATAGGGGAAAGGGGAAGGGAGGTCGAGCAGTGAACTGGTACTCGAGTTCGGTGGGCAGCCAGGATGTTGATTTTTTAAACGTTAATATGAAGTGCATGAAGAGAAAGAAGGGCATCTTGGGATTACACAGTCTCTGGCAACAGAGCTCTCGCACAGGACTCTCAAAGGCAGCAGTCTCGTCGACAGTGTTGGCTCTATTGGGAAAGACAGCGCACTGACATAGATAGAATAGATTAACCGCAAGCCCAAAAGGCACAACACGAAAGCTCTCTACGACACCCGCGCAGGATTGCTAGCCGCCCTCTTTGCGCGCTCATCCAGGTTGCCGAACTGCACCGCGTAGCACTCATTCTCGTACTGCAGCTTGACGGCCTGCGTCATGAGCTCCGTCATGTGGTCGTTCAGCACCATGATCTTCTTCTCCTTCTGCTGCACGAGCAACATGAGCTCCTTCACGCGGCGGCCCGAGCCGTTGCTTCCCGTGGGCATTGTACTAGTGCCAGTGTTGCTACTAGTATGGTTCTGGTTGCTTCGACTGGTGGTCTTCGAGCGCAGTTCGTCGATCTCGGCGTCCTTGACCTTCACCAAAGACGAAAGTGAGTCGATCTCGTCCACCAGACGCTTCACTTCGCCCTTGGACAGCTGTCGATCCTTGATTCGCGCGTTCTCTTCAAGCAGCTCTCGAACGCGGACCTTGAGCTTCGCGTATTTGCGTTCCCATTCGTCGTCGACAGGCTTCGAGCTCAGTCCATTGCCAGCAGGAACAGCAACTGAGCTCTTCTCGCGGAGTCGGCGGTTCTCGAGCTTCAGTCTCGACACTTCTTGGCTCATCTGCTCGACCTCCTTGTCCAACTCGGTCACATCCAGCTCGTAGTGCTGCTGTTTGGCCTTGACGGCAGTCTCGAAAGTCTTCAAAGATACCTTCAAGTCCTTCACCTGGGTGCTCAAGTCCGCAATCAAGCCTTCCTTGCTGAGAATCAACGCATCGTGACGCGACTGCTTCGCCTGGTAGCCCTGGATAAGCTCAAAAACGTGCAGAAGAACTCCACGCACGACTGTGTCCTTCGATCTCGCGTCCAAGGAGGCACTGTCAACGTCGTCAGCAAGGTTCAGCTTTTGCAGCTCACGCTTGATTGTAGTCTTCGTCTCCTGCTTCTCCGCCTTCAGCGCAGCGACCTCCTTCGCTAGATCCTCTTCTCGTTCCACAACTTGGTAGTACTTGCGCTGCAGCGACGTCAGTTTGCCCTGGAGAGCTGATTCGACGCGGTCATAGTCGCCAGATCGCTCCGAGCGGCGCGCGCCTCTCTGTTCAATCAACTGAAGCTTCGTGAACTGTTCTTCGTTGTCGAGCTTGAGGTTCTCCAGCTCGCTTTCCTTTCTGTCGAGCTCAACAAGGCGCTTCCTGCCCTCTTGTCTCAGCGCGCTGAGCTCTTCGTCCTTGACCGCCAGTTGCTGCATGTGGTCGCTATTGGCGCGACTCAGCGCAGTGAGCTCGCTATCCTTGTCGTCCAGCTTGTCGAGCTGGTCCTGGTTCACTTGATGCAGCGTTTCGATGATCTCGTCCTTCTTCTCCAGCTGGTTGATGATTTCATCAGTGTCGCGGCGGAACGACTCCACCTCGGCCTCCTTCTGTTCCAGTTCTTGGATGTGGCTGGCGACAGTTTGGTTCAAGCGATCGATCTCCGCCTCCTTCGACTTGAGCTCACGAGCACGCTCCTCGTTCGTTTTCCTCAACGCGTCGAGCTCTTCGTCAGCCTTGCTCAGCTCTTTTTCCAGTTGATGCTTCTCGGAAGTGATTGCATCACGCGCACGAGTGAGCTCGTCGATCTGAGACTCGAGCTTGCGACGCTGCGTCTGGAATTCGCGCTGCATCTGGTTCGCCGAAGAACTCGTCTGGACCGCAGCGTTTCGACGTGCGAGCTCGCTTTCGCCACCACGCTCGTTCAAGATCCGCTCCCACTCCTCGTTCTGCTGCTTCTTCTCCATCAGCTCACGGCGGAGAGTTGCAACCTCGTTCTCAAGTACTTCACATCGGCTCTGAAGCGTGCGGATCTCGCGTTCCTTCTGCAGTTTCTCATGCAAAGCGCTCTGCTCCTTCGCAGTCAACTTCTGCTCGCTTATTTTCATCTGTCGTCGCAGCTGCTCGTTTACTAGCTCAAGCTCACGCACCTGGTCTCTCAGCGCGCGCAAAGTCTTGGCGTTGTCCGAGAACTGACTGTTGCCAGCATGATTCTGGTTTCTCAGTTGCTGCACCGCTTGTTGCTCTCGCTCGAGGGTGATCTGGAGATTGGCGGCGTGCTCTTCTAGCTCTGCAATCGTCGTGGCACTGTCGGCATTCAGTCCGGCCATGTCGATCTTGAGCTGCTCGTGGATATGGTGAAGCTCATTGTACTGAATCTCAAGGTGCTTGGCTTCCTCAAGAATGCTTCTTTGGGTGCTAATGTCGTGGTTGAGCGACTGGTTCTCGCGTTCCAGGTCGTTGCATCTCTCCTGCAATTCGTCTAATGAGTGCTGCGCATTCTGCAACTGGTTCAGCAGGTCAGTCACTTGCGCGTGGTGGTGCTCGTCTTCGACGTTCAGTTGCGCCTGAAGTTCGTGCACCTTGTCTTCTTCCTCGTGCACGCGACTCATCAACTCGCTCTTGAAGCGTTCGTACATGGCCGACAGGTCATCAAGCGCGCGTTGGTGCTCAAATACGTTCGAGTTCTTGTCGCTCAGCTGGACATTCTCCAAAGCGCGCTTCTCGTTGTGCAGCGTCTCAACGTCGGACTTTAGACGCACAGTCCACGCGTTCGCAGTCTCCAGCTCTCGCTCCAGCTGACGGTTTCTCGTTTCCAGACCTTGGATATTGGCTTGAAGCTCGCGTAGCTGCTGCTGGCCTCGAGTCATCTGCTCATCACGCTGGCGCATCTCTACACTCAGCTTGTTCAGTTGCGCCTTGGCATCTTGGTTGTTCAGCGCCGCACTCTGCTCCTGCGATTGCAATCGTTCCGTTGCCTCTTTCATCAGATCTTGCAGCTTGGCTTCCAAAGCCCGCTTCTCTTTGTCGAGACGCTTAGACGCCTCCATGAGCGCGTCCTTCTCACGGGTAACGGCGTTCAGTTGGAGCTCCATAGTGGCCTTCTCAGTCGCCAGGCTCATCATATTGCGGCTCATCTCCTCTTTCTCCGTGTACAGCGAGCGAATGGTCTGACGGTGCGTGCTCTCCTGCTCGACAGCGCGCAGGTGGTACTCGTTCGCCTCTTCAATCTTCGCGTCCATTTCCTTCTGCACGCTCTCAAACTGTCGGCGCAGCTCGAGGTTCTGCTCTTCGAGACGCAGACGCTCTCGCTGCAGCAGCTCCACCTGCTTCGTCGTCTCATTGGTTGGCGACAAGTAGCTGTCGACCTGCTCGCGAAGGGCTCTATTCTCCGTGTCCTTCAACTCGAGCTCCTGTCTGCGATGCTCTACTTCGCGGTGAAGCGCTGCGAGCTGTCGTTCGGAGACATCAATCTTGCTGCGTAGTTGCTCACGCTCTGCCGTCCACTTCGCCGCGTCATCCTCCTTAGCGATCGAAAGGAGCTCGGCGTTGTGTACGACCTGCTTGTACTCGGCCGTGAGCTCATCCAGCTGTGCGCGCAGGTTGCCGCTCTCATTGGTGGCTTCACCGAACTGCTCTTCCACCTGCTTGACGAAGTCGTTGTACTGCACTTCGAACTCCTCCGCCTGCACTTTCAGGTCTTCTTGGTGGAGCTCCTCCTTGTCACCCAGCTCCTTGAAGAGCTCTTCATTGTCGTTGATGGCCTTCTCTAGCTCTTCCTGCAGGTGCTGAATGGTTTCAGCGTCTTCAGGTCGACCCGAACGGCTGTGGAGCTCAATCCCCTGGTGGCTCGCCATCAGTCGGTTGATTTCATCGCTCTTGCGTTCGCTGAGCTCCTTCAAACCTTCAATCTCAGCCTGGAGCGCCGCGTTCTGCTGTCTAAGCAGCAGAACCTCCTGTCCCATCTGCTCTCCAAGGCGATTCTTCTCGAGAAGGAAGTTCTCTTCAAGCTGCCTCATCGCAGCCACCGACTCGGCTTCGTGCTGCTGCGTAGACTCACGCAGAAGCTCGCCGTAGCGGTCACTCGCGCTCTGAAGCTGCTCCATCGTCTCACGCCTGCTCGCCTCGAGAGTTTTGATGAGCTCCTGTTGTTTCTGCAACTTCTCCTCGTAGTCTTGCTTCGTGGCGTTCAGTTGGTCCTGCAGACGGTGCGCTTCACTCATCACCTGGTTCATACTGCCCGCCTGGTGACCGCGTTCACGTCGCTCGTTCTCAAGAACAGATTCGAGCTCGGCCGTACTCTGCTCCTGTTCGCGCAGCTTCTGCTTCCAAGCGTTAAGCTCGCTATCAAGCGAATCGGCTCGCTGCTGCTCTGTCTGGCAAGTCTCCTTCAGCTCCTTGATCTGCTGCTCAAAGTTTTGGAGGATTGCGACCTGCTGTCCCTGCTGCTGTCCGAGACGCTCGTTATCCTGCAAAACTCGGGATCTCTGGTCATCTAGCTGCTTCAGTTTGTTCCGGTACTGCTCGTTCTCTTTTTGGGTCGTCTCGATCACGCTCTGGCGTTCGCGAGTGACGCTCTCCATTTCGACATTCATGCGCGTGAGCTGCGTGACTTGAGTCGTCAGCTTCTGGATCTGCGCGGTACCCTCACGCTTGAGGTTTTCATTTTCCTGGGCCGCGAGCTGGAATTTCTCCTTCAGACTCTGGTTTTCCTGCGCCGCAATGTTGAACTTCTCCTCCCAACTCTGCTTCTCCACCTGCCAGGATGCGAGCTGGATCTCTTGCTGCTGAATGGTCTGTTAAAGGGCACAAAGAGGGACATGGCACATTAGAAATGACACTCAGCTTTAGGTCAAAGCGAGTGCAGCGTACTAATGCGTACCGCGCCGAGGTCTCGGATGAGATCCAGGTTCTGCTGCGCCTCGCAGATCGCCAGGTCCAGTTCTTTCTGTTTCCAGCGGTCGATGTGGCGTTTCTGAGACTCGATGACCGTCCCGAGCTCCGAGAAGCGCTGGATGATTGTGGGCATCAAGTGGTGCTCCTGCTGGTTCCCTTCCTGTTCCTCAATAAGACGCAAAGCAGATAACAAGGCACAGACACATAGAGACACGATAGAAGACCTTAGCTGGATGTACACTCGCATAATCAGGCAGTTTAGCATGATAGAGCTTCAGGAAACGCAGGTACTTACGAGAAAGTGTAGAAAGTCGGCAAACGACATGATCGCTTCCTTGACTTTGTCGGGCGAGTACCGTGCGGGTGACTCGTCGACCACCATCATCGTCGCGTTCGAGGACGCGACCGTGTTCTTACGTTTGCGCGCGGACCCAGGCACGCCGGGCGTCACCGGCAGCGATTCCTCCGGCAGCAGGTTGAACTCGTATCCGTTGTTGTCGACCTGCTTCCGCTGGGTCGAGAACTCAGACGCCTACATGCACCACAGAGCACAAGCGAGCACAGGTAAAGTTAGCGCTTGGTCGCAAGTACATCACCTATGGGGTACTGCTGTAGAGACTCCCGGTGACAAAGCCATGAAGCGAATAGAGAGCTCTTACGATGGCGCGGCCGCGTTGGGCGAGTTTGCTGTCGGGCGTGCGGAAGCGCGTTGGCGTCTGCAGCTGCGAGCGCTGCGGCGTGCGAGGTACCTGTTGCTGCTGCTGTTGCTGTTGTTGGTCTTCGGCCTCCTGCTGCTGCCGCCGCGCGTCGCTCTGCTGCGTCAGCTGCGCCATCATCTTGGTTGACGACACGGCTTTGGGCGGGCGAATGGCAAGTGAAAGCCTTTCAAATGCTCAAAACTCCAGCAACTTTGACGCCGTTATTTATAGGTCCGCAGAGCTAAAATGAAGGTCAAATCGACTCTTTCATATACAAAAGTGAATATCTGCTGTTTGTAAAAAAAGACTATGAACGGCGTAAAACGTACATCAACGGAAGAGAAGGAAGCGCGCGGAATGGAATGCTGAAACGCGGGAACCTCACCCTCTGGAAAGCGATTGATCACTTTAGGCGGGGGATAAAACAATTGAGGGCGATAAAAAAGGAGAGTGATCGATTTTGACGAGGAAAAAATGTGTGTGGACCACATCGTGAGGAGCTCTTTGAAAGGGCGTGAATAGATACGGCAGTAAAAAACATGGCAACACACAACTCGTCGATGGCGCTACAGCGTCGCGCGTGCACTGCTCTCTATGGGAGCCAAGCACGGCGACGTCGTCTCCTTCATGTACTTGCGCTGGCAGTTCTGTCTGTGGCTCCGTTGCTGCCACACGCTCGCGGCGCGTCGCTGTCGTTCCAGCCGAGCTTCACGGCTGTCAA
>JAASGO010000051.1:0-64135 GCA_023334245.1 Globisporangium cederbergense
CAGTGGCTTCCATTGCGGCAACCCCTGCTGTTTCTGCTGCGATGCCGATCGCGGCGCAGACAAACACTGCGACGCCAGCAGCAGCCGCTGTGAGCACCGGGATGCCAACGCAGCAGCAGCAACAGGCGCAACAGTGGCTCCAACGCATTCAGGTCCAGTTCCAGGCGCAGCAGCAACAACTGCTGCACACGCAGAACCAGGAGACGCAGCAGCTCCGCCAACAGCAGCTCAATCAGCAGCAGCAACTGGCTCAACAACAGCAGCAGCAAGGACTTGCACCAGAAATGCGTCGCCAACAATTGCAGCACCTTCAACAGCAGCACCAGGTCGCCAGACAGCGCCTCCAGCAGCTGCAGAAGGGCAAGCAGCAGCAATTGCAGCGCAAGCAGCAACAGTACCTCTTGCAGAAGCAACAGCAATTGCAACAACAAGGCCAGCTCGCCGGAGGAAACGCAGCAGCAGCAGCAGCAGCAGCGGCAGCAGCAACTCCGGCTACGAGTGTCAACGGTACTCAGCCTGCTGTTAGTCAGGGCGTGTCGATACCGAACGCGGCCACGGTGCAGACTCCAGCACCTCCTGTGGTTCAACCCACTGTTCCGACGCCTCCTGCTGCTGTGGCTCGTGCTGTTAAGCCCGATCAGCTTGCTGCTGCTCAGGAGCAGCAGAATCAAATGCGAGCGCTGCAGCGAGCCAAAGCTGCCGCTGAGATGGAACAAGCTACGTTGCCGCATGTTCCAGCCGCCACCACCGCCGCTGCTACTGCTGTTCCGACCCCAGCGCCTGCTCCAGTGGCAGCGCCAATTATCCCAGCGAGCACTGCCGCAAGCACCAACCAGTCGTACGCGGACAGACTAAAGGAAATGAAGTTGAAGTACTGGGATGATCTAGTGGTCGTGTACCGCGAGTTCGAGCGCATGGTCAAGCAGAAACCGGCGAACCAGCAGCAGGAGCGAATCAACACGTTCCTGGTGAACCTAAAGCGTATCATCGCGCTGCTGCAGCAAGATCCGGCCAAGGCAACGAGCAGCAATAAAAATGATCTTGATCGCGTGGAAGCGCACATCCAGAAGCAGGTGTTGCCGATTCTGGAGCGACTGAAGAACAAATCTCGAGCAGCTCCGGGCGCCCCAGATGCTACTTCGCCGGCGAACGGATCCGCTGCGTTGTTGGTCGCCCAGCAACAGCAACAACATCAGCAGCAACAACAACAGGAGCAACTGAAGAAGCAGCAGGAGCAGCTTCGCATGGCTCAATTGCAGGAGCAGCAGAAGAAAATGCAGGAGCAGCAGAAGGCCGAGCAGCAGCGCAAACTTCTGGAAGAGCAGAAAAAGAAGTTGCAACTTGAGGCTGCTGCGGCGGCAGCGTCTAAGAAGCAGCAGGAGATGCTCGAGCAGCAGCGCAAGCAGAAGCTTTTGCAAGCGCAACAGTTGCAGCAGCGTCAGCAGCAACAACAACAGCAGCAACAGCAGCAACTGCTCGCGGTTCAGCAGCAGCGCCAGAAGGCGTTAGCGCAGCAGCAAGCGAACCTGCAGCTCAAGGCAGCCCAGCAGAACCAGCTCCGTGCTGGTGGAGCTGGCGTCGGAGTTTCTCCCACGCAGCAGCAGCCTGCCACAACGACTGCTTCGACAGATGCGACTCTGCTTGCCGGTGGAACTTTCACTCCTGCCCCTGCGGCCACGCCGCCCCCGACGGCTACTCCAGCGGTTGTTGGATCTTCGCGTCAAAACCCGATCGACATTTCGTCAGTGGCATCTCCTGGAGGGACGATGAACTCGGCGCTGACGCCAGCTCAGTACCGCACGTTCAAGTTACCGGATGCACAGAAACAGCGTCTGACAGCTCAGCACGCCAAGCTACGTGAGCAGCAGCAGGAGCTGATCTTGCAGCAGAGCCGAGCGAAGACCCCCGCGAACCAGGCGAAGTTAGTGCAGCAGGCACAGCGTATCGCGCAGATGATCAACAAGATCTCCCAGCAGCTGGTGCAGTGCAAGCTCGCTGAAGAGTATGAGGCGGCGCAGAACAAGAGCATGACCGGTCCGTCGCCAACGGTGTCGCAGCCTGTGCTCACACAAGCTGCTGCGGCTGCTGCTGTTTTGAACAAGGCGAAAGCATTGAAGGCCGAGATCCCCGGTACGTCAGCTCCGACGTCGATTGCGACGACACCCGTTGCGTCGGTGACGCCCACGCCTGGCGCATCACCTGCTGCCGCGGCCTCGGAGGTGGCTGCAGCTGCGACGAACACCGCAGCAGCGGTGAAGCCAGCGATCACGATTCCGAAGGAGGAAATGCCGACTATTGATGTGAGTGCTGTTGCTGCCGGTGATGTTGTCTCTTCGATGCTCACTCCTGTGGAGCCGCTGACACCGCAAGAATCTCCGAAGATCAAGCTGGACGAGAACTTCAATTCGGTTGTGCCGGATCTCACGGGTCTGGGCGCGTCGGAGAAGCTGCTCACGGCCGTTGCTGCGTACGAGAAGCACAAGCCGGAGGTGCTCAAGCGCGCCGCGAGCCGCTTCTCTCGGGTCGCGATCGCCATCGGCGCGAAGCTCAACACGTCGTACGTTGCCACGTAAATGGGAGGAACAATGTGGGCTCCAACCAGGCACGCGCGTTCGATTCGGCTGTGAAGAGCTCTTTTCTGCTTCGAGCTGGTGATGGCAAGCGCGAAGCCGTTGTTTCACTTTTTTATTAACTTATTGTATGAAGCAACGAGATGCAAGCGCAGCTTCTTGCTGCCAACAAGAGTCCGAGACAGAGGGAGAAGGGGAGAAACAGACGGATCATACAGGCAAGCGAGCAAGCCAAGTGACCAAGCCGTCTCCACTCGTTGTAATGAGCGATTGAAAGCACCTGAACATGTTGTTTGTCCTCTGACGAGAGATCTCTGATTCAAGATGTTGTTGCTGGTTGTGTTCGATTTGTGCAGCACTGAAATTTGACAAGACTAGACAGTGCAAATGGATAGACACAGTGCTGCCTCGATGCACTAATAGGGGTTGCGAAAATAGACAGGCGGACGCTTACACTCTTGTACACTAAGTGGACAGATGCGACGTCTAACCTCTACATATATTTAAAAAGGTTATACTGACCCCAGAAATAATAGAAATATGTATCGGAGCCGTCCATTTGTCTAATAATCACAACCCTAATCAAGTGTATCGCTATATAAGAAGGTATATTGAAAATTTACAAGGGAAATAACTCGTGCCCTCTCCTTTTAGCGACGGCGACCTCCCAAGAAGTAACTAAGCCGAGCGCAGTAAGCACACTCACTCACCTTCGGACCCAGAGACGCAAGAGAGCACCAGCGAGAAGCCAGGTACGACCGGAGCCATTGCCGAATGGGTGTATGCGCATCCGTCATGCCCACCATTGCTACCAGTGCCTGTGTATCGATCCACATGTCGACCGGTGGTCCGTCTCCTCGCAGCTTGCGCTGCCGTGAGGAGGTACATGAGTCAGATAGATAGATTGCCATGACGATGGACGATCGCGGCGAAGACGATGGTGGCTGGCGTGTCTGTCCTTCCCCCTCCCCCTGCAGGAGATGCCCACTGACTGACATATTTGTATTGTTGCTTACTTGTACGTGTGCGGATGGATGTGCAGTAGAGCCACGAGTGTGTCTCTCTGTGTGTCTTTTTGATTCACTAATGTCGACAACGATCCTCGTGGAGCAGGCGCAGCCGTCTCATCCGGCCGCGGCTCCGTCGCCTCCGCTCACAACAGCGAATGCAAGTACATCTCCTCGTCCTACGAATGAACAACCAGTAGTGGTGGACAAGTCGGATGTGGACATGGACGCGGCTCCTGTCAGCGATGGCGCTTCAAGCAAAGTACCGGAATCCGCAATGCCATCATCGTCACCATCGGCTCCGCTTGTAAAGACCGAAGACGCACAACCTGCCGCTGCTGCTGTCACCATATCTAACGATGAACCTGTGGCTGTGAAGGCCCAGGACGTCGTCATGGAGACCGCGGATCCTGTGGACGCAACGCAGGAAGCCGTCGACAGCAGCAACAGCACTGACGCTGTTAACATCAGCGAGCCTTCTCCGCAGCCGCAAGTCCTGCCGCCACCACGTGAAGGCACGACGCGGAAAGTGCAGCTTTCGCTCGCGCA
The DNA here is from genome assembly GCA_023334245.1 of Globisporangium cederbergense. Taxonomy (NCBI): domain Eukaryota; phylum Oomycota; class Peronosporomycetes; order Pythiales; family Pythiaceae; genus Globisporangium; species Globisporangium cederbergense. The sequence goes on from JAASGO010000051.1 coordinate 4,127, forward strand.
GAAACGCCTGGTCGTGCAGATCCAGTTCGTCGAGAACGCGCGCAAGAAAATCGAGGACGAGTCGCACCCGGACATGCAGTCGCGGCTGCGCAAGCTCGAGCGCGAGCGCGACGCGCTGCTTGAGCACGCGAAAGCGCACGAAGAATACCTTCGCCACACGACGTCCGTCATCTTTGCGTACGAGTGCGATGAGGCCACGAGCGAGTTCGAGATGAGCTGTGAGAAGCTGCGCCAGGATATGCTCGAGGAGATCCACCACGAGATGGAGATCATCAACGACCAGCGCAAGGGCGCCGCGGCCTCAGGTGAGCGTGAGTCACCCTGCATTATCATCATTATTCCTGGGTTTCGTACCTACATTAGCTGGATGCGGTGACTTTGGTATCACCTGACTGGCACTTGCTTGGCTCTCTCTCATTGCCAATCAATAGCTCGCAAGACGACCCGCAAGACGCGAAGTACGCGTACAAAGAACGGTGAGAAGGAGCCGCTGAGTGGCTTGGGCGGCGGAAATGGCCACGGCAACGGGACGTCATCATCCTCGACGCCAGGCTTTGCGCTTGACACGGCCGCGAAGATCAAGAAGCGCGTGGGCAACGTGTTCCAGCCGCTCGAGAAGAAGCTCGCGCAGTCCGAGGTGGATTTCGACCTGCGCGAGCTCAACGGCGTCTTCGAGTCCTCCAAGAAGCGCCGAATGGAGGTCGCCGGTGCGTTCATGCGTCTTTGCTACCAATTGGGACTGGCTGACTGATTGACTGGCAGGCTGGCTGACCATGACGATCTTGATACCAATTGACTGATCTGCCTGTGTTGTTGATACTTTTGATACCAAACTGGTAGACTCGGAGGACCTGCCGGTGGTCAAGTACCACCGCGGTAAGCTGCTGTACCGCGACTGGATCTTCCAGGAGGGCGACGACGTGTTCGTGCAGAACCACACGTCGGGTGCTGGATACATCGCCATGGTGGCCGCAGTCACGTCCACCGAGGTCTTCGTGCTCTCGGAGAAGGGCAAGTACTGCCGCCTTGTGGTCGTGGACTTACGGCAGGGCAAGGTCGGGCTCAGCACACTCACGCACGAGCAGAGCGCGGCGCTCGCGGCGCGGGAAGAGCGCGCGCAGCACGCCGCCGCAAGCTCCTAGACCAAGCAGGTGACGACGGCGACATGGCTCGTGGAAGCATATGGCAGACAGCACATGGCGACAAGCCCAGTCAAGTTGCGCTTGGCTGGCGAGTGTCGTGGTGCGTTTTGATTTTTTTAAAGCAGAGAATGAGAGAATGGCTCGGGTTATCTGGGATGTGCTCTTGATGTTTGTATTGCATTGTCCAGCTTTTTTTGGTATTGCTGTTGACCTTTCCTTCTCTACGCAGTGGTGGATTCGTTCGAAGCGGCAGCGGCGGTCTCCTTTGCGCGCTTCTCGGCCAGGTACTTCTTCGCAGCCTCGATCTTCTTCTTGTCTTCCCGGTCGGCGTACGTCTCCGGCACGAAGAGGCCCACGCGCTTAGCGGACCGGTTCACGATCTCCTGACCCGAGAGCTTCTTCTCGGCGCCCATGTCCAGGTCCCACAGGAACTGCAGTGCATAGAAGATGATGGCCACACAGATACGATTAGCATGGTGATGAAAATGATGTTGATGGCAAGGCAGACAGGTCGTACCCGCTGCTCCTGGACACCGTTGAGCATCATGAGGTAGTCGGCCGCCTGCGAGCGGTAGGCACGCATCTTGTCGCGGTTCGTCTCGTGCTGGCGCGCACGGTACTGTGTTGTACATATACACATTCATAGGAAGAGTAGTATAGACGGCGCGCATGGTCAGTCAGTTTCGTGGACAACATGAAGAGCTCCAAATAGGTCGCTCGTTGAGCTTGCTGGACACTCTGCGCACCTGGGAGAGGATCTGCTGGGACCACTGGCACTCGCGGATGTTCTTCTCAGGGCTGCGCTTGCGCGTCACGCGCAGCAGCTCGCGCAGGTTCTTCACGACTTCCGTCTTGGAGCCGATGCGCAGGCCGCCTCTCGTCGCCATGCTGTTGCTGATGCTTTGCTTGCTGTTGATACGCTTTGGTGCTTTGGGAATCCAGTCACCCCACAACGAGCAATACCGATCTAAGCTAAAGTGCGCCACACTATATTTTATTCCACAATAGAAATCAAAACCCTAAACTAGGAAAAGCTGATCACGTCATCAAATGTAGCGAGCACTCTAACCAAGCTCGAAATGACCACCTGTTCCACTCAACGTTTCAATGAGCTCACGACGACGGTCAAGTGACTGCTTCAAGCGTTTGATCACATGCAGCGGCGTCTCAAGCTACCCATGAAGAGCTGCATGCAGAAGCACGCACTGAATGGTTGCGAGTGCATGGGAAGCACACTGTAATGATGAGATGCTACCGTGTGTGTGCGTTTTCCTTCTTCTGTCTCTTGTTCTCCAACGGATGTCGAAATGGACTTGCATGAGCAGAGATGGATCTATCGTTGAAAACCACTGCAGCATGGCTACAAATCTACGACCCGCTTCATTTGCCTATCTGTTCCCAGCACGTAAACGACCGCAGTCCTTGTGCTTGGCGGTCGTCTGGCGAGAGAGCACGAATAACTGTGGAGCTTATCGATAAGCTAGCGACAGTTGAACCATCACGCTACTTCGTCCACGGACGGATACATGCTGTCTGCACACACACCGCATGGGTTCAAAACCCCGTCAAGGTGTACAAGCCTGCATTACTCGTAACCAGTAATCACAGCAATGTCTCATGCTCATCAGAGGAAGATGTCGCTTCAAGCACAATTGTTTGCTACACTCGTGAAGGAAACAATCGAGCTGTTTATGGACGGACAAGTGGGTCGCGCTCGCTTGCCGATCTGCCCAAGAGCTACGTAGAAGAGGGAGCGATGGATGTGGATTCAGTCGCGGAACAGCGAGCCCCGTCCACGAGACAGCAAACAAGCGCACACCCTTCTTCGTCGGATGGTGCTGCTCAAGAGCTCAAGAGCGCTGGGATTCGCTCGCTTGTCATGTTTCCGTCAACTTGGCTTTTCTTTTCCAGCTCGTCTCGTCCCGCGCGCTGATTGGCTGAATTTGTCCTCACACTGCCGTAAGCATCCGAAACCCCCTTGCTTATCGCCATCACTGTATAAATGAATACCCCTTTTAAAACGATTCATTTTACTAGAGGAGATCAGCGTGTTTGGCTCACGATGTAACCTTTATAAAGATTAGTATACGCCTGCATGATGGTGTAACGCTGGTGTGGCGGCGCAAGAGCGATGCACGAGATTACGATTCCGACGGACGGCTGAAGGACACGAGCGTCTCACAACTTCCTCGCGCTCATTCGCCTCGACCCCCTTCGCTCGTGCTGCACGAGGCTGCTCATTCCAGGAAGAGCTCCACACCACACACCCACACCCACAAGGAGAGATGACCAGCACCAACGGCCACGCTAACGGCCACGCTAACGGCCATGCCACCCCTGCGCCGCGCAATGCCGGCACGTCGTCCATCGAGGACGCGATCGTCGCGATGAAGGCTGGCAAGTTCGTGGTCGTGATGGACAACGAGGACCGCGAGAACGAGGGCGATCTGATCATGGCGGCCGAGTTCGCGACCGAGGAGTCCGTCGCGTTCATGCTGCGCCACACCACGGGCATCATCTGCGTGCCGGCGCTCGCCGCGCGCATCAACGAGCTGCAGCTGCCGCTCATGGTCGAGAACAACACGGAGGTGCACAAGTGCAAGTTCACGATCACGGTCGACTTGCGAGAGGGCAACTCTACGGGCGTCTCGGCCGCGGACCGCGCACGCACGATCCGCGCGCTGGCGGACCCGAAAGTGCAGGCGTTGGCGTTCAACCGCCCCGGCCACATCTTCCCGTTGCTCGCCATGGACGGCGGCGTGCTCGTGCGCGCGGGCCACACCGAGGCCGCGACGGACCTCTCGCGCTTGGCCGGCTCCAAGCCAATGGGCTACATTTGCGAGATGAACGACGAGAACGGCCGCATGATGCGCCGCCCGCAGCTTGAGGAGTTTGCGACCAAGTATGACCTGCCGCTCATCACGATCTCCGATTTGATTCGCTACCGCGTGCGCACGGAGACGCTCGTGACGCGGAGATCGCCGAAGGAGGCTGCCGTGAGCAGCCGCGTGGTGACGCCGCACGGTCAGTTCGCTGCGTTTGAGTACGCGTCCGTGGTGAGCGACTCGCAATCGTATGAAGTGCTCGTGTACGGTGACGTGGCGCAGAAGACCGACGTGCCGGTGTACTTTGTCGAAGAAGGTTTCGTGCAGAGCGTGAACGCGCAGTGGGCGCAGCAGCACGTTGTGGCGCACGGTGCCGGCATCCTTATTTACGTGAACGACTCGAAGAAGCTGCTCGAGATCTCCGGGGAGCTCATGGCGCGCCAGAGCATCTTCGGCATGGGCATGCAGATCGCGCGCGACCTGCAGGTAGCCTCGGTCTCGCTGCTTTCCACGGAGGAGAAGGTGGCGTTCGACCCGCAGGGCTTTGGCGTCGCCGTCACGGGCTTCGAGCGATTGGCGATTCCATCCTCGCAGTAGGTATGTTGCACGTTGCGACAGTGAGGCGGATGTTATCGATTGACAGGACGAATGAGCAGCAGAAGTGTTGCCGTAGGAAACATTTTATAGACGAAGCAATGCATGCACATACACACTCATATACACACTTATACAGCACACGAATAGGCAGCTTATTACCAATGCATTGGCCCTCCATGCTCTGCAAATGGAGCTGTTCACGTGCGAATCTTTCATGTTCGCACATCAACATAGCTCTGGTGACGTGAAACACCAGCCACGCATGCTTTCAAATGTAGCGTGGTACACGTTAACTTTCTTTCACAATGAAACCCAGATACGCGTGACACACACTACTTGGTTTAGCCGTCTTTGGCTTGACTTCGTACGTTAGCGAGAGAACTCGACATGAAACCAGCTCTCCCCAGACCAATCAAGTACCAGCTACACGTGGTCTCTCGCTCTCTGATGTCCGGCAGTCGATGACCCTTGGACCCTTGGTCACCACCAGCCAAAGCACACAAGAAGGTGCTGGTCATGATGGCGCATACTGATGGTGCGGCGCAAAGAAACACTTGACTTGGCTGACGTTTTGAGGAGGTTCAGTTCAGCTTCCTTTCCGCCTTAACAGTAGCCCTTCAACCCTTTTAAAAATAATAATATTGTATAAAATAATGTACTTTAAAATCATAAAACAAGTGAAATGTCATTCACGTTCTTATAACCTTTATAAATACATATAAACGTACTTCAGCGAGACTCGCCCTCGCCTGACACACCAAAAACAGACCGCGCGCAATTTCACGCGCGGCACTTCCGCTCTCCCATCGTCATCGAGACTCGTCCGTCGCGTTCCCGTGCGTAGGCATTTCCGGCCCTCGTCTGCGAGAGAGAGAGCGCCCGTCGTTCGTCTGTGCGTCTTCCCCTCTGTCTCGTGCATCGACTCGTGCCCCGCGCTTGAATTGGCTTCGAATTGCCCGAGAAACTGCCCATTTCCCTTTGTCGGTAACTCAACGACAGTCACAATGCTGCGCAGTGTGCGAGCCGCGACGCTCGCGCTGCTCGCCTGGACGTGCACGACCAGTGTCGTGCACCAGCAAGGTGGTGGCGCGCTCGTGGAGGCCAAGATCGACCCGAACGACAAGGGCGAACCGCTCTTCCCCGACGGCCACCCGAACATCACGTACCTCACGGACGACAACTGGGACACGTGGATGGAGAAGACCGACAAGCCGTGGCTCGTGGACTTTTACCACCCTTTGTGAGTTGATGCATTGCTTCTTCTGCTATGGCGTGCGTCATGTATCATGGTTGCCTAATGTGTTATATCTGTGCGTTTCTGTGATGCCATGCTATAGCTGCCCACACTGCAAGCAGTTCGTGCCATCGTTCCTCGAGATCGCGGCATACTACAAGGAGAAAGGCAACATCTACGTGGGCGCGATCAGTTGCATGGACCACGTCAAATGCCGTCGTGTGGGTATCAAGGGCTTTCCGACACTCATCACGCTCAATTTTGACAAGAAGAACCCCAAGGTCGAGAACAAGCGCGTCGTAGGCACGCACACGGTCCAGGAAGTCAAGGACTACGTGAACAGCGTATTCATGGAAGCCCGAGTGAATGAGACGGGTACGCAGCCACCAAGCACCGGGTCTGTTGCTGGCGGTGCGGCCGTGGCGATCACGACCGAGCCGCAGGTCAAGCCGGGCGAGCAGCTTCGCAAGGAGATTTGGGAGGAGTCAACGATGCCAATGAATCAGACGACGCGCATCCAGGACGCCGGGTCGGCATTCATCTTCGGCCTCAAGCAGGGTGTGTTCATGGGTCGTGAGGTGCTCGAGGACGTGGAGCTGGACGCTCTCAAGAGCTGGCTCAAGATGGTGTCGCAGACGTTCCCGGGCTCGATCAACCGTCAGATCATCAAGAAGCTGGCGGACCGTGTTGACTCGGTTGCGCTACTGGACTTTGACGCATTTGATAAGATCGTGAAAGAGTGGCAGAAGACGACAGTGTTCGATTTTGAGTTCGAGGAGTCGAAGCGCAACTTCACGGGCGTGACTGTGCCCGAGTGGCAGCGTGTATCTGACCTATTCCTGGGCCAGGGCAACTCATACCGCTCGTGCGCACTGTACACGTGCGGGCAGTGGAACATGTTCCACATGCTCACGATGAACCCACCCGAGACGGACGCGCGCAGTGCTGAGCTGCTCGTGTCGGTGATCGCGTCGATCCGGCGCTTCGTCAAGCACTTCTTCGGCTGCGTGCAGTGTCGCGACCACTTCTTGGAGTACAACACGCTGGAGCGTGTCAAGTCGATCTCGAGCGCGGAGAACAAGCCGCTGGCGCTCAAGCGCTGGCTCTGGGAGATGCACAACGCCGTGAACAAGCGTGTGATGCACCCGCTGTGGCCCAAGCCCAACGTGTGTCCGACGTGCGGCCATGAAGGCAACTGGGAGCTCATTGAAGTGGACAAGTGGCTTGGCAGCGCGTACGCGTTCCGTGAGGTGATCGTGCCACCGATGACGGAGGCTCCGAAGACCGCGGCGCCGACGAAGGCCCCCGAGGCGACCAAGGAGCAGGTATTGTTGCGCGGTGTGGCCCCCAAGGGACTGCAGCATCCGGGTGGCGGGTACAAGCCCAAGGACGCGGAAATGGGCATCAACAACCAGGCGAACACCAAGGAGCTCGTGGCGAAAGCCGTGGTGATCGACACGAAGACCAAGGCTGAGGATGCGCAGGGCCTCCAGTCCGTGCGCGCGCCGCAGGTGTCACTCTTCGCGTGGTACATCCTGCCGGTCGTCGCGGTCGGCGCCTACCTGCTCTTCGTGCGCTCGCGCAACAGCGCCAAGCACAAGGGCTACCGTCACCCTGGCGCCACCGAGTAGAGAGACGTAGGCAGACTGATTACCGACCGCTTGGCCTGCTTTGTCGTTGAGCTTCTTGCAATCGGAACACGTGGTTTCTCTTTTTCTGAGGATGGGAGCAAGTGGCTCGTCTGACGATGTCTGTTTGATAGCATAAATGTCCTTGAATATAAAAGAAAAGACTCTCAGGGTGTGGTTGGCACTGCAACAGCTCTCCTTCATTGCCACCGTCGGCAATCTCACTCGACGCTCGAAGAAGCACCACGAGACAAGTGGCGGGACAACATCACTTGCTGCTGGTGGTGAGTGTGCTGTTGGACGGATAGAGAATCTACTTGGGAGCCACCATTGCACCAATTCCTCCTGTCTGGCGACTGTGGTCTCATGCACGATGACAGCGGCGTCCGCCAGTCAAGCATGGGTACAAAACGCATCTCGTGAGTGTTGGTCCAGGTACTTTGCAAAGCAAATTGCCTGGGGTGGGTTGGCACTTGTCAACTTGCTCATTCCAACCAAAGCAGACGCCAAACAACGCCATCGTCACCACCCAACGCACTAGAAGCCCATACGTAAGATGTCACATCAGTCCACCAGTGCCGCGTGGGGCGAAATCAAGGCACACATCGACGCGGGACTCGTGAGCATTGGCTCACGCGCGCCGATCAGGAACGTCCCTCTCTGGGCGACGCCCGAGGTCACGTACGGCGGCTTTGCCACGGGCAAGCTGCGTGCTGGCGGAGAGCTCGCACTCTACGAGCGAGTGCTCGCTGCTGAAGCTCGAAGCAGCGTCTCGGGCTCTCAGCTTCAGGGAGAAGAGGGCTCTGAGAATGCGGCGATGCGCTCAGCTGCGAACCGGTACCTCGTTGAACACGACGCAGGGGTCACGAGGCTACTGGAGATGCTGCACTCGCGAAAGTACCGCGTCAACGTGCCTGAGGAAGGCTGCCTGTTGGCCTACGCGTGGCTTTCCGAGAACAACTTCGCCAGCGATGCGCGGAAGCTGCTTGAGAAGGTCGCTCCGTACTTTGAGATGTTGCGCTTCCACCCCGAGCCTCGCGATGAGCGTGAAGACATGAGCCGCGTGTCGATCCTGTCAGTTCATGAGGTCAAGACCCAGATTCAGGAGAAAGCGAGTCGCATGGACACCGAGTCCTCGTGGAGTGAGCAGCAGGAGACGGTGATGATGTGGCATCAAATGCGAGAGCAAGTGCTGGAGCTCTGGCTCGAGACGCTCGACGAGCCATCTCAGCAGCCACCAAATGGGACCTGGTGCTATGACGACGACAGCCTAACAACACAGCGCTTTGTGTACGCGGAGGGGTGCAGTTGGCCCTGTCAGCAATATCCTGTGGGGTGGAGCAACAAGGCAACAGATCTCGTCGCTCGGTACAACAGAGAGCTCTCGAGCCTGAAGCTGCGAGCCAAGCGCCACGATAAGTACTCTTTCATGGTCGACGCTGCTAGGAGAGCCGCCCAAAGAGGTCCACAAGCTCTCACAGGACGCGACGTTGCGTGGATTCGCTTCGGAATTGCGAGTGTGAACACGAAGCGAGGGCTCCCAGGCTCTTTACAGTATCGAAAATGGCTCAGTGCGATCCACGAAGCCCGTGAGAACCGCGTCGAAGCAACCAGAGTCCGCCAGAAGCTGTACGCGTACGCCAACGAGTGTCTCGACCGAATCGCACGAACAGATCAAACAAGAGACGAGATGAAGGTGTACTTGACGGCCAGCGAGGTGCAGATTGTCCATTACGAGCTCACCACAGCCTTCCCAAAACACAAGTGGCACGTCACATCGATCTGCGCCACACTCGACAGGGCCGTTGGGATGGACTTGGACGAAGTTTTCCAGTGCGAGTGCCTTAAGTCACTCGAAATGGTCGCTCAGCTACTGCCAAAGTTCACGGCCTCAATCCGCACGAACGCGCTACAGGACCAGAACCTAGCGTACCTGTACCAGCAGATCCTCGTCGCATTTGCCTCGAGAAGGTCGCTGCTGCTGCTCAACTTTGCGTCCCAGGTGCGCGTCTCGGAGCTTCCCTGGGTGGATGCAATCGACCGCCTTGTCCACTCACAAGATGACACGGAACTGATCTCTCGCGTGCAGAACTCGACCAGAGAGATCTGTAGAAAAGTGGCCATCAATGCGCTCAGACGCTTTGGCGAAGCGCCACTATGCAACACGTTCATTGGCGAACTGAGACCGTTGCTACAGGCCACGGGTATAGCTGGCTGCCCACTGATCGAGGAGCTCGCGGCTGATATCTTCATGGGCTCGTTCACGATTAAGTACGTCAAGAGCTACGAAGCCGCACAGAAGTATCTGGAGGGTACGATCTACCAGGAGTACTACGAGATCGACAATGTTCCAACGAATCGCACAATCGACACACTCGAGTTTGCCAAACTCTGTCACGAGCGAACACGGGCGCCTGTGAATGAGAATAACTGGAGCGTCTCCAAGAACGCGCGGGTCATCGAGCAGAGCCTGATCCTCACGACGCACAATCTCGCGACGCTGTTTATCACATTTGAGCTCCATGAATACCTGGAAGACTTGGATGTGCCCGCAATCCTGCAAAGATGCTGGAGTAAGATCAAGAAACTAGTGGCTCAACTCGCTCGCACTCAACGGGGAGATTGGCGAGCGAGGGGTCCATTGCGCCGCTTTATCGGGTACATGTGGCGCCAGATGCTCTTCTTCTTAGCAGTTCTCGAGAAGTATGCGTCACGAGAGATGTTCTTGGAGGTCGTGACGCTGATAGCAACCGAAACAGAGGACGTGGCGGAGGAGGAGTACCGTGCGCACTTTGCCACTCTTGCAGCGATGCTGCGAGGGCGCGGCGATGACGATAATAGCAGTCCCGGTGATCGCATGAACGATGGCGAGAGTGACAGAGAAGAAGCAGCAGCACAGCTTCGCTACGTTGTCGCATGGAGCTAACTGAGTTCAAGCTGAGCTGAGCTGAACTGATAGTCCCAACATAGGATTCCTTACTGAACCAATTTATCTAAAATGGTTGAACCAATTTCCATCATTTCCGACAATGTTGAACTTCGTTCGAGGCAGCAAGTCACTTCAGTATGAACTCGGATAGGGCTCTCCATATAGAAATCACATTGTGCTCCACGAAGAAACCGTTTGCGTTCCGAGAATGGAACGTCTGCATGCGATGGGATTGAGTAGTTCGTTTATTATGAGAACATGAGAGCGCTCCTCTGTGTTTAGCACCGCCCGCCGAGTCACACGTGCTCTGCAGGTGATGAATCATGAAACGACTTGCTGACCCGACTGGTCTGACAAGTCTCACTTTCACACAGCAAGTCTTTTCTTTGAAGCCACTTGGCGAGCGCACAGGCGGATATCAAAGACAAACTTACTGGACAAGACAAAGCATCACTGTACCTATGATGAGCATGGGGCCGGTCGTCGAGCTCTCGGGCGAGATCCACGACGTTGAGGACCTCACAAGCAACAGCTCGGTCATGCAGAGCTCTGAGAGCTCCATTTCCATGCACGACGAGTATGAGGCCACTCGTCCAGGCGGCGCCGCCGCTGGGTCACCGGCGCGGAAGAAAAAGATGAAGCGCTTCTACGCCATGATGCTCGTTCTCATCACACTTTTCGTTGGTTGTGGGTACACCATCACCAAGCTCGGCTTCGTCGAGGGCTCGGAAGGCGACAAGCAACAGTCAACGACGACTGACACGTTGTCGGTCAGGAAGAACAACAACGCGCCTATAGCTGACAAGGAGCTCGGCTCAGAGAATGCGAGTCAGGGCATCCAGCAGCTCGTGAGCAGTGGACTCCCCGCTCTAACCATTGGCGCGATCAATGACAGCATTACTGCGATCGCTGCCGTTGGTCCCGCCGTTGCTGCTATTGCTGGATCTGTTGGAGCTTCCGAGGCTACGAAGCCCGACTCGGCGGCGGTAAGGCTCTTGCAAAGCGGCAGCAAGTTCCAGATCCAAGACGCTGCCTCGACGCTCTGCTTTGATCTCAGCGATGGCAATGACGACAAGGAGAATTCAGCTGTCGTACTCCAGAGATGCGACCCGGAGCGCGTAAGCCAAGGTTTTGTATATGATCCCTTTAACTCGGTGATCCTGAGCAAGGCGAAGCCTGGACTCTGCATCGATAGCGGTAGTGGTGGGAAAAGGCGATCATTAGTAGCACTAGCAGTGAATAGCAAAGCGCCAAAAGCTCTCTATCTCCGCCCGTGTGGTTTCGCGCGCGCGTGGCACCAGACGCTCCAGTTCGACTCGGAGAGCGCGACTTTCAAGAGTGCCAAGCCGGATCTCTGCATGGACACCATGGCCTTAGCCTCAGCTTCGCTTCGATCCGCGGGTCAGGCGTTATTGGCTGCTAACCTCAGTCCGTGCGATCCATCACAGCGTCGCCAGCGCCTTGAACTCCTACCAATCACCGACAAAACCGTGTGGGAAGTGAGTCACCCGGTGTTGCGAGCCAAGAACCAGCAGTTCCTATTGCGCAGTACGGGCAAGGACAACCTATGCCTCGGAGGTAGCGACCCAAGCAGCAAGCTCCAGGCCGTGACCTGCGACCCAGCGGACGACAGCCAGTTGTTCACGTACAACACGGAAAACCACTGGATCCAGAGCGCGAGCAATCACGAGCTATGCCTCGACGACAATGGGAGCTGGCTCAGTAACCAAGGAGTCAAGAACCCGATCCGGATGGCACCATGTGAAGAGACCAGTAGTAACCAGCACTTTGTATACGATACCTTCACCAAGGTCGTGCACAGCCCAACGAAACCGCAGCTTTGTCTAGACGACGGCGGCGGATTCGACGCCAGCGGAAAGTCATCAGCCTTCCGGTTCATCCAGTGCGCTTTGAGCTCCGGCGACCAACAGTTCCAGATCGTGGCGCGCAGTTCGCTCTTGAGCATCTCGCCATTGGCGCTGCTCACGTCGTATACACCATCCGTGATCGAGTCCGTTTATAAGGGACTGTGCGTCAGCACCAGCAGCTCCGGAGCAAGTGTTGACGAGGAGCTCCGACTGGGACAATGCGACTCGAGCGCTCCCGGTGCTGATCAGAGTTTCCAGTACTACGCGGAGCTCCAGCTGCTTAAAAGCTCCAAGCGCCCCGGTTACTGCTGGAGCTCCAATAGTGATTTGGAACTCACAATGGCTAAATGTGATCCGAAGAGCTCCAGTCAGCTGTTCGTGTACGATGCAGCCACTGAGCAGATCCAGAGCGCAAAGGACAAGAAGCTTTGCGTGGACGACGGCGGTGGTTGGTTCGCCGGCGAGACACGGCTCGCACTGCTGCCGTGCGAAGAGAGCAGCGTGCACCAGAAGTTCCACCTGCGAGCAGCATAGTTTACTTGCAAATCACTACCAAATAGAGCCTTGGAGCAGGATACACACTGAGCTAGAACTCTCATGGAAGTTGAATATCTAACGAGAAGACTCCGTACAGAAAAAATTTGGAGTCTCACCACACTTGGCGATAGCCGACCAAACGCCAAACGCTATCGAACAAGAACTACGAACGTAGAACTCATTTTTCGAGGTGGGCGGCTTTGTGACTCAGAGTACCACGTTCGATGGGGCTGCACGGATGAATGCGAGCTTGTGAGCCATGCACATGTTGCGTCGAGGTGGTCATGTCTGTGATTCTCGCAGTAGAATATATCTCCGCACTCGCGAAGTTCGTTGTGCTCGCTATCAGTTTATCAGCATGACGCAACATTTTTCAGCCCCATCATCTTGGCAACAGTGTGGCGATCAAAATGATCCCCTCCTTGAACGGATAGAGTGCTACTCTCCAAGCAAGTTGTCTCAAGGCACCAGCTCAACTCGGTCGACTCGCTGGCGCTTCTTCATCCTTCCCAATATTTACTCGCACCAACAATTTCGATCTGAAGTCTGAGTCGCCCAGGTACGCGCCTCGCAGCTCGTCGATCTTCATCGCCTCCGGGTAATTCGCAGCCAGTCACAGGAATATGTCGCCGTGCTTACCTCTGCAAGCAGCCACCGCTGTGTCCATGGTACAGCCCACGTTGTAGTAGTGTTCATTCAGAAGCAGCAGCGAATCAAAATCTCCGCGCTTGGCGGCGTTGTCCATAGCCTCCCTGTCAGCGGTAGATGCAAGCGGTGGCGACTGCACACTTGTTGCTGCTGATGGTGTGGCTCATTCTGCGCCGGTGGCTCTTCGGCAGATCTCTCCATCGGAACACGAATGTCAGTGGGATGAATGTGATCTTGCCTTGAAGCGTTGCCGTTTGACCTCACTCCAACTCGCTTATGTTCCCAGCATCAAATGTTTGTAGGAAACTAACGTCCGCACCGATTTTAGCGAGTACGGAAGAAGCAAAATAAAAGCAATTTATGCCTCACTTTTATTTCCGCATTTGCTCATAAGTTATCTCTCTTTTCAGCTATTCGCTAGCGTACGCATGGCGCCTCGATGAGCCTGTCGACGTCTTCATCACCAAACACCGTGTCGTTCAGGTTCAGCGAAAGCAGGTGCCTGAAGAACGGCTGATGAGCTTCAGCGAGGGATGTGCATATGAAGTTTCCCTGTACGAAAGGGATCAAGCAGCCCTCGAGGTCCAAATGCCTGAGGTTCACACAGTATCTGGGGAACTTCCGTGTTAACTCTGTTGTTCTGGAGACTCAGAGCGCTCAGGTGCTAACCAATGCATGCGAGCAGTGTCCTGAGCGGTCGTTTGTCATTAGCCGCACGCTTGAGCTTCAGGTCGTACAGGGTGGCCATGATCGTCTGAAAACTGCTGCAGCTGTGTGACACGAAGATCTCGATGTGGCTGGTGTGGACCCATCCAAGCCCAACGCAAGGGAAACCGACGCACGCCCAGCCCTTGCCGTTGTTTATCACGAGAACCTCTAGTTCCTGGTCATCATCCAGAGTCGCAATACACTGCGAGGTGGTCGATACGCTTTCATACACTGAGACCCCCTTCTGGACTCGACACACACTCACGGGCTCCATTATACTGCCCTTCGGTCGACTGCCATTGCACACGAACTCGGCTGTGGGGTCACTGAGCGTGTTCCTGATCGCCTCGGCGTCTGCAAGTGACAGCTCGATCTTCTCAAGATGAAGGGGACTCTGTTGACTTAGTAAACGAGGGTAGAAGAGCGCGAAGGCGAGCCAGTGCCAGCACTGGCACATATCGTCATAGCTCACGCAATTCAGCGTCGACAGCAGCGAGAGCTCTTCTACCTGTCCCCCATAGCGCAGAGCCAAGCCTATAGCCGCAAAGTGTGACAGCTCGAGTAGCTTGCGTAGTAATTCTGCGAATAAGTATCCGAATAAACCAAATCGTAAGATTTCTGATCTTGAATCGCGCTTCATGCGATCTTGATTTCACCAAAATCCTTTTTCACTTGATCCTACCCAAAACAAATACTTGCTGGAGACATCTTGCTTTTACTATCGAAGAGCGAAGATATGGAGGTTTTCTTAACCCATCTCGTCCTTCTCCACTCGCTATATCCTCACGTCAGTTCAAATATTCGCACGCAAACGCATCAGCATCATGGAGCGAACGTCCGCGGTCTCGACAGCGCGCTTCAGTGCGCGTGGCGGACCTAACGCGCGCGCTGAGGCCGACGCGCAAGCGCTCAGTGCCAATGCCACCACGAGGAAGAAGAAGCAGGGCGGTGGTCCGCGCCTGAACGACGTGACGCGCCTCGAGATCATCACGCTGCTGCAGGCGCCCAACCGCCTCTCGCTGCGCAAGATCGGCGCGCAGTTCAACGTGTGCGAGGCCACGATCCGCCACATCCGCGACAGCGCCGACGCGATCATGACGCGCGCGCTCGCAGTGCCCGAGGACGTGCGCAAGACCACGCTGCGCGTCGTGCAGAAGACCTTCCCGGAACTCGAGGAGCTGCTTGCGCAGTGGCTCGCGAACGTGACCAGCGGCCATCTCAGCAATGACAACGTTACCGGCAACGAAAACCTGAACACCAGCGACAGTGCTGTTGTTCCAGGCGAGATCGAGCCCGAGCTCGTGATGCTCAAGGCTGAGGAGATCGCTGCGGAGCTCGGTATCCGTGAGCACGAGTTCAAGGCGAGCAAGATCTGGTTCAAGAACTTCCAGCGTCGCCAGGCGGCCAAACTCGCGGCGCGCGAGAAGGCCCAGGTGGAGGCTGCTGCAAGAGCGCTGATGCCACCGGCGTCCGCTGCAGCCTCAGTATCAGCGTCCTCAGCAGGAGCAGCAGCGGGCGAGAAGAAGCGCAAGCGCGGCTCAGGTCCGCGTCTGAGCGACGGCCAACGACTCGAGATCATCCAGAAGCTGCACGACGCCAGCGCGCCGTCATCGAACCGGAAGCTCGCGGAGGAGTACAACGTGGACGAGGCGACGATCCGTCACATCAAGTTGAATGCCGAGGCGCTCCGCGAGCGCGCGCTCAATGCACCTGTCGACGTGCGTCAGACGACGTTCCGCGCTGGGAAGGCCAAGTTCACGGAGCTCGAAGGGATCTTGGCTGAGTGGATTGACGTGAGTCGCCGGTGCAACGAGGAGATCCCACCACCAGTTGTGCGCCGCAAAGCCGAGGAGGTCGCGCTCGAGCTCGAGATGCCCGAGGGTGAGTTCAAGGCCACGCAGAGCTGGTACGCGTCGTTCTGTCGGCGACTGGGCATCGGCCCCGTCACACCGATCCACAACTTGGAGGAGATTGTGGCCGAGTACGACCCGAGTAACGTGTTCACCGTGGATGAGACGGGGCTCTTCTATCGCTTGCTGCCGCGCCACGAGCTGCTGATTCCGTCGTCAGAAGGTGAACAACCAATGGTGAACGACCGCGTGTCGCTCGTGCTGTGCTGTAATGCCACGGGTAGCGAGCGTCTGCCTGTGTCCATGATCTCCAAAGCACCAGCGAGTGATGACTCAAGGGACTGGCCGTTGCCACACTTTCATCAGAGCAAGGCGTGGATGGACAACAAGGTGTTCACAAAATGGTTCGACCAGGTCTTCGAGCCCTTTATCCTTGCAACTTCCAGTAACGACAGTTTGAGAAAGCGCCGAGTGCTGCTGTTGCTGGACAACGCGCCAGGTCACCCCGTGAGCTTTGAGAAAGGCGACATTCGCGTGCTGGCGCTGCATCCGAAGAGCACTTCGTGGGTGCAGCCGCTGGAGATGGGCGTGACCACGGCGCTGAAGAACCGGTACAAGCAGCGCGTGCTGAACGACATCCTGGCCTACCACGCGCTGCCGACCGAGTTGAAGAACCAGTTGATCGCTGGTGTGGAACACGTGAAGACGGGCACCGCGGGGGTGTTCTTTGGGAAAGCGCCACCCTTGCAGGACGCGGCGCATCGCATCGTCGACGCCTGGACCGCGATCTCGCCCGAATTACTCAAGTGCGCGTTCCAGGAAGCGAACTTCGTCGCGCAGTACAAGCAAGAGGCGCTCAGCGAGAATGGCGAGGGCAGTCGCAGAACAGCGATCCGCATCGAGGCCGAGGAGTTCAAGCTGGAGGAGGATATGTTCAAGACACTGCGGGACTTTTGCCAAACGCATGTTGTTGCGAGTCAACAAGGTATATTAAGTGGTGATCGAGCCAGCGACTTTGGATCCGATGCCGCACTCGCAGAAGAGCTGCAGACCTTTCTGCACTTGGACGACGAGAGCTCGCACGCGTACCAAAAGTGCATCATGGACGACATCGACGCAGCTAGCAGCGGCGAGCCTGAGGCTCATGGGGGCGTTGTTGGCAACGTGCGGACCTTCTCAACCTCAGTATCAGCTGGTGGACGTGGCAGCGATGCCAATGAACAGCAGGGTACTGCTGCCGGCTCATCGTCGAGCGCGATGAATCGGATCCTGAACGGAGCGAGCGCCGTGAGTGCGACGGACGCGTTCAACACGGCGACGCTGCTGGGCATGCAACTGCGTCAGCTGGACGCCTCGCGCGTGTTTGACGCTAGACAGATCCAGGACGCGGTGCTGATGTTGGACAATCTGCGCTCCAAGCTGCTCGACGCGAGACATGCTCGAAATTTGGTTCCAGCTGTCGTTTTGAATGCAGATATGGGTATTGCTACCGTGAATAGCGGTCAACAACAGCAGCTTCCGAGTACCAGCACCACTAGTGATGCCAACGTCGCCACGAGGAAGAAGCTGGTAACAAGAATGGGGATGGCGCTGTGAGCTAAATGCTCCGAATGTGCTCACAGTGCGAAAAAGATCGCTCGACTGGCATTTGAAATCGAAGACCTAGCGAGTCGAACCGTTATACATTCTTATCACACACCACACATGGAAGGATGAATATACAAACAGTTTCAAGCCGTGGGCATTGTATTCGCAAGGTCCTCCAGCCTTGCAAGTCCGTGCAAAGAGAGCTGTATGCTCCAAGATGAACTCTTTGATGTGTGGGAAGTCAAGCTCGTCACCTCCCCTATCCAAGAAGCCCACGCGCAGTGGCGCGCCTGTATTGTTGTAAGTGCCACTTGTGAAAAGTCTGACAAAGATGTTGACTTTTGTTGCTCAGGATAGACGGATAGCCAGCCAGTCAGTCGCGCAGTGACTGATTGGCTGACGCGCTAGATGCGATGCCTGGCCATCTGATGCACCAGGAGCCAACGTCTCGAGTACCAGCGCCTCCTAAGGCTGTGCTGATGCGCTAACGCCTAGTGTACCGACGTCGAGTTCGCCGATTCTTGGAGCTCATAAAATGCAACTGCAGTGGTGGTTGTTCATTTTTGATTCAAAATACAAACCCAGATCGTCTCAAACTGCGGTTCCTAAACTTTCTTTCCGAACGATAGCCAATCAGAAACCTCAGGTGAGCTGCTGTATTTATTTCAGCCAATCAATTTGCTGGACCGCTGTTCGCATGGGACTGGTGAATAAAAGGAGCTTTCTTTTTTAGGACAATTCCCTAAAACTCGTCTGAGTCCGGATAATTGGTGAGGTTTACGATGAACATGACACTTTCTTCGAAAATTTGTATACTGGATATCTGAATGCCTTACACCGGATGGGCGACATCAATATTTTGACTGCTGGTGCAAAATGTAAGGTAAGGGTTGAACGACGTATACCTGAAGACTATCTGATGTGTGTATCCGTATACCGTGTTTTCTACGGTATGAAAAATGCCAAAACAAAACGACTGGTAGCGCACAAAAGCCAAAAAGAGCGTCGAAGAGCTCACTTCCCGACCCACCACCGACCTTGCACACATGTGCCGCAGCAGCCAGACATGTCGTCTACAACCAAAAGGCACTTGTGGAAAAGCTCGTTTGCCGCTCATCCACGCGTGTGTACCGATGCACCTTTCTGCCATGTCGTCTACAGTGCTCCTTCCGCATGCGATCTACGTGTTTACATGTGTCTGTTTGTGTGTGTCTCGCCATTACGACGACGACGTGCTCTTGCGAGCCGTTCGTCGTCCGCGCCTCACAGAAGTCCTCCTGTAGTCCTTGCAGGAGGGTCTTTTCTATAGGTGCAACAGCAAACCCGTCTTGCCTGCTTTCATGTCAAAATCACGTTTTCTCCTTTTGACATGCAACAATTGCGAGCCAACATCCTCCATCAACCCAACCAACTTTGCATGTGCGTATAGCATTCCATTTGATAATCAATTACCAAGCGACCGCCCGAAGGGTCAGCCGCTTCGTAGAATGTGTAGTGCATAGAGCGAAGGTGATCATGCTCGCCGACTGCTCATGCACGAAGAGCGAATGTGCCCATCGTCTAACGATGGCTGCTGAGCGAGGGTGCTGCTTTCTCCTCGCATAATGGCAGGAGAAGTCGCCGCCACCATCACCACAAGCGTGTCGCTTTCTTCGTTTTGTCAGTCGCTTATTAGTGGTGGTGGCGCAGTCGTTAGAAGAGCGCAAAAAGCTGCCCGTTCCGGCGATGGCTGCTGAATACACATCACGTTCGTCCCAATGGCTGGCCGGCGCCTATCGTCCTCCAGATAAGAGCCGTTGGTTTGCTTTGGCGTGCATTCCCAAGCCAACTCCTGTTGTTGCGACACCGATAATAGCTTCAGATAAATCGAGAACGAGAGAGAATCTTATGCGTCTGCTATGTGTGGTTTGTCAATTGTCCATCAAGCAAGCTCCTCCTCCCATCACACACACACACAATTCTACGCAAGTTCTGTTCCCACCCTTGCGCGCAACAATCAACAACACACATGCTGCGACAGTTCTGCTTCGAAGAGGTGGAGCTGCACAACTCGGAGCAGGATTGCTGGGTTGTACTCGGTGCTTCGGACGAAAAGCGCGTCTACGACCTCACGGCCTTCCTCGAGGACCACCCGGGTGGCCCCGAGCTGCTGCTCGACCTCGCGGGCCAGGACGTCCAG
Organism: Globisporangium cederbergense; assembly: GCA_023334245.1. Taxonomy (NCBI): domain Eukaryota; phylum Oomycota; class Peronosporomycetes; order Pythiales; family Pythiaceae; genus Globisporangium; species Globisporangium cederbergense. The sequence continues at coordinate 23,859 of JAASGO010000051.1, forward strand.
GAAGAGTTCGAGGTACCGTAACAATACATGTACCTACCTCCAATATCTACTACCTGAATGCTATGTGGAGCTCCGAAAAGCTCTCACGCTCTCTGCCTTTGTAGACGCCAAGGGTGTCGCAGTATGGCCCTGATTAACGGACTTTCTGCTTGGTGCCTGACTGGCTTTGTTGTGTAGGACATCGGCCACTCGCAGGCCGCGCGTGAGATGCTGAAAGAGCTCTGCATCGGTGAGCTCAAGGACGACCGCGAGGCGCACGCGCGCCGGGAATCGCGCAAGCTCGAGCGCCGGTCGCTGCTGCTCATGCAGTCGCCCGTGGTGGACAAGCTCTACGCAGAGCGTCGGCGGCAGCAGCAGCAGCTGCAGCATGACCGTAGCATCACCACGTGGCTCAAACGCGGCGCCATTGGTGTTGCTCTCAGTGTCGTCGCTGCCGTGGTTCTGGCAGTGATGACCGCCTGATACTTCCGCGATACGAATCGAGCCATGGAGGTTCTCGAGAAAAGCGACACATTCGAGAAAAGCATGCGGCGTCCCCGCGGGTTGTGAGAGGTCGTAACGGACGACACGCGCGCTGAGGGCCCAATCAGCGCAAGAGCGAGCATTCTCGAAAGCAGCTGTTGCTGCTCCTGAGCATTTTATGGCTCACATTTTATGATGGCTGCCAAATGGGAGCGCCAAGCGTCGCGCATCATAAGTTATGATGATCTGCTGCGACATGTGCTTGCTGGTCAAAAGAAAGAGTGCCGGTTTCGTTAAGATACGACACCCTTTTTAATACCAGTAATGCGAGTTGTAGTATTTTGAAGATACGATATATTTATAAAGGTACGCATGCAGCGTTTCATTAGCTTTCTACGCTACTACCAAAGTAAGATATTAAAGAGTCTGAATTGTTGTTTATTCGTGAAGCGTACTGCACAAGTTGAAGCGAAGCAGCTGACGATGAGCACTCTTTCGTGGCGACGACGACTCCTGAGCGTGCGACAATCAACTCGTAACGACGGTTTGCATTTCCAGTTGACCCTCTCTAAAGTTCATGAGCGACTGGGCTGTGCGCGTCTTCTACTTGGTCTCTGTATGCGTTTCACTCGACCCTCTCTAGTCGAACGAAGCGGGTCGAGCGCTTTCTGCGAGAGGGTGGTCGAGATCGTATCTATATGAGCAGGTTGGCTTCCTTTCAAGCCAACTGGCCGATACAGAAAAGCCAAACGGGCGCAAGTGGCTTCACGTGCACTCGCTTTCACATCCGCTCGCATCACAGCGCATCGCTTTCTTTCATTCATTCCGCGCTCTCGTTCATTTCCGATTTGGCTTCCCTACTCACACACACACCACCCAACTAACGACCTCTTAACGATGCCAAGCACCACAAGCCAACTTCCGCATCTCATCCCGTCGCGCCATCCGCCATCGGCCATTTTCACTTCGAGCGGCGGTAACAGCAGCCGCTTCGCCAAGTCGCCACCGACTCACCACACCGCACTCTACCACAACTACACCACACGCCGTGCTCTAGGCTCTGGTTCTGGTTCACCTCCTTCGGACGTGAAGATGTCGTTCTACGCCTGCAGCGCCAGCTCGCATGAAGGTCTCGTGGAGAACCTGCGCAAGTCGGGCGTGATCCGCTCGGACGCGGTCTTCGACGCGATGAAGAAGACCGACCGCGCCAAATACATGGCTCAGGTGGAGACCCCTGACGGTGGCCACGTGGGCGAGCTCGCGTGCTACGCCGACTCGCCGCACCCGATCGGCTACAACCAGACCATCTCAGCCCCACACATGGTACGTATTTCTGGTGTGGTGGACCTTTACAGGATGGACCATAAGTATTGACCATTTTTTGTGGTCGTTTCTTTGATTTTATATAGCACGCTCACGCTCTCGAGCTGGGCTACGCCGCGATCAAGGACGTCGAGAAGCCGCGTATCCTGGATATCGGCGCCGGATCAGGCTACCTGACCGCGTGCCTTGGCCACTTGGTCGAGAACAAGTCTGGCGCGCGCGTGTTCGGCGTCGAGATCGTGTCGGGATTGGCGCAGTTTGCGCGCAAGAACCTCCAGAGTGCGGATGCCGAGCTCGTGGACAGTGGCGTCGTCTCGGTGCACTGCTGCAATGGCTGGGACGGGCTCCCGAACGAGTCACCGTTCCACTTCATTCATGTGGGCGCGGCTGCAAACATTGCGCCCCAGGCGCTACTCGACCAGCTCGCGGATGGCGGGCGACTCGTGATCCCGCTCGACGAAGAGCGCGGCGGTCAAATGCTTGTGGAGATCACGCGCAATGGGAACATCTTCTCGCAACGCAAGCTCATGGGCGTCTGCTACGTACCTCTCGTGCGCGGTCGCCGCCCGAGCGTGTAGCCCCGAGCCGAACCAACTGGGAAGAGAGTGCTGTGTGAAAACAAGCAACCTCCATGGATGAATTGAATGGTTATGAAGAGAGCAGCAGCAGTAGCAACAACAGTTGATAGCAAGCTAGGATTTGTCTGTGCGTCGAGTCGTGATAGCCTTTTGTTTGCGCCGAGGAGTTGGTTGTTCGTTCCTTCTAGTATGATATTGTATTAAGTTACGGATTTGCTTTCGACGGAGCTGAGTTTACGTTTGTCGCCGACAATTTCAGAAATAGTGGTGTGATAGTCTGAGACTGGCTGACAAACAGGATCGTTGGCCAGGCTTGCCTCGCGGTTTAGTTCCGTCGAGATGGATGGACTCATCGTCGTAGGAGTCTTCAATGTCTCTTTCTTCGCCTTTTATGTTGCAAGCAAGCACGTTCTAACCATCGCAGCATCCATTATATTCAGCAGCAGCAGTTCAAGCACCAGTGGACAAGCAGGCAAGAGCAAAAAATAAATGAATTATCTGCATCGAAATACTTGAGAATCATACACCTCAGCAGGCCCGCGGAGAGGAGTCGTCGAGCAGCTGCTGGAAGAGCTTGACGAGCATCTTGGCGGTTGGACGCTTTTTCGGGTCGAAGTGGAGGCACTCCTCGATCGCCGTGAAGAGCTTCTCGGTCATCATCGCAGCGGACGTGGCGCTCACGCTCGCGGCGGACGACGACGTCGTCGTGGTGCCAAAACTACGGTCGTTGCTATCCTCAGGCTCCAGGTGGCTCTGCAGCCGCAGCTTCGTCATGAACTGGTGCACCATGACGCTGTGCATCTTGGCGCGGTCCAGGTTGAAGGACACCATTGATTCCGCAAGATTGAGATAATTGCTGGACGTGTTGTTGGCGTTGCTGCTGGTATTTCCGTCCAAAGTCCCGCGCTGCTGCTCGTCCATGCTGCCGTCGATTACCGAGAGCTTCGCGTTGTCCGGCAGCACAGTACCGTCAGCACCACCACCCATGACCTCGTCCTGCAGCGACGGCGTGATGTTCACAGCCGAGACGTGGCGATAGAACCAGAGCTCAATGAGCAGGATACCGCAGCTGTAGATGTCCGAGCCCAAGTGCCGCGTGGCGTGGTGCAGCACCTCGGGCGGCAGCAGCGGCAGCATGTAGTTGCGATGGTGGCCGAAGAAATCGTCCTTCTTCCGATGGGTCGTCCTTGAACTCGAGACTGGCGCTGTGTCCATGAGCTGCATGCCCTCAGAGTTGATCACCTCGTCCAGGTCGCTCTCCTCCCCATCATCATCCTCGTCATCGCTGATTTCAGACTGCAGTCGCAGCGTCGTGGTCGCGTACTTGTCCGAGCGCGTGTGGTGGCTGAAGTCGTTCAGCTTACACTGGAACAGCTCCGTCACGAGCACGTTGCGGCTGCGTAGGTCGCCGTGGGAGACCCCAGTGTCGTGTGCGTGCACCAAGCCCTTGCACACGTCGAGCATCATCTGCAACTTGGTCGACCACCACGTCATCATCATCATCGAGCCCTCCGCCGACGACGTCATGAGCTGCGTGTGGAACGAGTCTGTGTACCTCGACGTCCCCGAGATGTTCATGTACGGCGCCATGCCGCCGGTCGTGTGGTTCATACTCTCCATCTCGAGCAGGCTGTGCAGATCGCCGCCCTTCACGTACTCGGAGATGATGCACAGGTGTTCGCGCTCGGTCCACATCGTGCCCAAGAAACTCGTGATCTGCGGGTGGTGGAACGACAGCATGAGCTCCACGTCGCTGATTGCGTCCGCGAGCTCACGCACCTCGAAGCGCAGCGTCATGAGCCGCTTCACGACCACCTGCGAGCCGCAGTAGTCACCCAGAAACACCTCACCATGGTAGTTGCGACTGAGGATGCGGTGCATGTGGAACGTCGACCACTCTACGTTGTCCCACTCGTTGGCGTCCGTGGGCACGATCTCATTGCCGTCTTCATCAAACTCCTCTTCCGGGAGTGACACGCGCATCTTCTGCTTGCGCAGCTGGAAATGCTCCTGCAAGGTCTCGAGTACCGTCTCCTGGGTCTCCTTTGGCAAATCGTAGATACGGCAGGGACCGAGCGTCGCATTGGCGTTCTCGTCGTCTTCCTCTTTTGGGTTCAAAGGCGTCGTGGATCCGAGCTGGCGCATCATCTGCTCCATACGCCACGTCGTCATCTGCTCCTGTTCCGCAAGATTGAGCTTCCTCTGCCGCGCGATCGTCGTCGAGATTGTGTACATCAGGAACTTGACCCCGAAGATCATAAATGGGATGCCAAAGCCCATCATGATCGTCATCCAACAGAAGCCGTTACACATAAACTTGAGGCAAATCTGCTGCTCTACGTCCAGATCTGACGAGTACGGACAGTACTGACATGTGGTCGCGCCGTCCGCGTCGGCAAACGCTCGCCCTACACACGGCAAACACTTGCCAGCGTCCACGTCGTGGTAGTTGCCGGTCCGGCACTGGATGCACCCGTAGAGCTTGAAACTGGCGGTTGCATTTGTGTGAACAGAAGTTTGATCGTACACGCTGCCGTTCGGACAGATCACGCGACCGAGGATGTCTGGATCCGTGCCAATCCCGGGATTTGCTTGCAATGTCCTGTCAAATAAAGTAAAGTATAACTCGGGGTTAGCAATGTGGCGCTTCGGACTACTCGATGACAACAACGTGCAAGGAACTTACACGGTTGTGCGAGAATTATTGAGCATGTCAAGGAAAATGGTGCTCGGGACAGAGCCGATTTGGTTGTAGTCCAGTTTTCTTTTGCAGCGAGACAACCAGGAATGTCAGCAGGTGTGAATTGGCATGCACTTTCTCAAGATACCAGATATGTTGAGAAGGAAGAAACGTACATGGACTCGATCGTGGCCTGAATGGGCTGGAGTGCAGCCGCGGTGAAGTTCTCGATCCGATTCCAGCTTAAATCCCTGTGAGAACGCAGCCGTACACGATGAGATCTCACATTCACACAAATGTTAAGCACATGTACCCATAAGTTGTTTGCACTTACAACTGGACCAATCCGGTATACGGTTGGAGTTCGCTGTTCGTCTCGATAGCCCAAATCACATTGTGGCTCAAGTTCCTGTCGGAAAATAGCAGCGACGAGGTTAGTCGATGCTCCGAAACCACAGTCCAACACGAACCACAAAGACAGAAACGTACAGAGTCTTCAGATTTGGCGCAGTGAGGACCCCACTCTTGTAGGAGAAATCTGGAAGCAGATCCATCAGGTTCACCTGAAGTTCCAGCCGTTCCAGCTGAGGCGGAATCGCTTCGAGCTTCAGGTACTTCAGGTAGTTCTCGCCCAGCAGCAAATCCTTCAGGACATCGAGCCCGGCAAACGCGTCTTTGTCAATGACCGAAATCACGTTGTCACTCAAATCCCTGTGTTTAGCAAATCACAAACAACAACGTTGTCAGCCACACAGCATAAGGCAGCGAGAAGAAACAAGAACTTACAGTCTCCGAAGAGAGGACATCCCACTGAAGGCGTTCGGATGGACGGTGAAGATCCCATTGTGGCCCAGCCGAAGCTCCTGGATGTACGCTGCATTGGCAAAGTCGCCGGACATGATCTCGAAGAACAGATTCCGCTCAAACGATCTGAAGCAATAGTGCACGTAGACGGTGACATCGATCCAAAACAACATAGTTAGGGACACTTGCCTGCAGAAAAAACAGCGGGCGCAAATAGTTAGACTTACACATAGCCTGTAACAATGGCTTTCTGAATCATCGGAGGCACGCCGGTGATGTTGTTCCGCGTGAAGTCGAGCGCCTTCCAAGACTTGGACACCGAGAAAAGCTCACCAGGCACGTCCGTGAGGTTGTTGTGGGTCAAGTCAAGTGTGTGGAGCTTCGAGAGGTTCGCAAATGAGTTGCCGTACATCAGCGTCACGTTGTTCCTGGACAAATGACTGATCGTACGAACGCCCAAGCATACATCCGAATGGTCAGTAACTGTTTCTCGCAGAGTTACCATCCTTTCGAGCAATTGTACGTACATTTCCTGGAGCTTGGGCAAATTCACAATCGCATTCTGGTTGATCGTGTGGATGAAGCTCTCGTTGAACGTGACGGTCTCCAGCTTGGGACAATTATTGATCAGCAGCGCTGGGAGTTCCACCAAACTCGTATTGACGCATCTACAGACAGCACAATGCGTCAACCTATCATTGCCATTATCATAGTACGGATGCTACGCCAATTGATGTCCTTACGTGATGTCGGTAAGCTGCGCCAGGTCCACGAACGAGTTGGACTCCAGCGTCGTGAGTTTCGGATTATTCGAGAGGTCTCTGCATGCACACGATATTCATAGTAACGCACAAACACACGCATACACACATTGACAGAATGAGAGCGTGGTATCACTATACGTAGGTCTGGGCGAGCCACAACACACGAAAGAGAAAACTCACACTCGCTTGACGCTCTGGAGCGCGCGGAATAGCGCGGCCGGGATCGTCTTCAGCGCGTTGTCACGTAAGATGAGCTCTACTTCGAGTGCTAGCTCGGCCGCGGACGCCGTCTTTTGCACCGCGCTTTCTCCAGTGTAGAAAGTGAACGTCACGAGCGCCTCGGTCGTGTTCGTGGTTCCGCTTGCGGTGATTTTGGTCAGGCCTTTGTTCGACAGGTCCAAGCTGCACGGACAGACAGATTAGAAGCCCACCTAGTATGAAGTGTTGTAAAGACGCCAGCGTACCATGTGAACGCCTGCAGCAGCACAGAGAGTACTAGCAGACGCAGAGCGAGCGTCGCGCGCCGCCGCGTCCCGCGCGGGTGCATACTGATGTTGTGTTGTGTTGACTTGCTTCGAAAATGTGTGTGTCGAGAAAAGACAGTTAGTCTACATATGTAAATATGTAAGACCTGATGACAAAAAGTACTACTATACTAGTCTAAATGTATTTATAAACTGTATTTGTAGGTAGTCTAAACTGTTTAATTACGTTTCCGATCTTGAAGTTCGGCGATAAATTCGGTTGAGACATAAAATACCGGTATAGCAGCTGAACCGGTATTGTTGTGACCCCGTCAAAATCGATTGAGCTGGTTGCTGTTGACGTGAAGCTCAAAGTGCAGCACAAATTAAGCTTGATCACTACCAGAAGCTCGCGCGTGTGTCTCTCAAGCATGTTCTTGCAGCCGCGCAAGACGATCACAGAGCTGCACGGCTACTCGGTGAGGATGAAGACAACAGATTTCTACTGGAGCATGCATGGCCAAGTATCTGACGATGTGTGGACGTATTGCTGTGTTGCTTGAACGTGCGCAGGTCGAGTTCAGTCCGTTTGTTGACAACTTGGTCGCCGTAGGCACCGCGCAGTACTTCGGCATCATCGGCAATGGCAAGCAGAACGTGTACGAGATGCTGCCATCGGGCGAGCTCGCGCTTGTAAGTGGGTGTGATAAAAGTTAGACCTAGTGTGTGCATCAGTGGCGAGCTGTTGGCTGACTTGCGGCTCATGTGTGCGGTGGTGACATGGCAGGTGCGAGGCTTTGACACGGCAGAAGGCATCTACGACTGTGCGTGGAGCGAAGTGAACCCGCAACAGCTGCTTAGCGCGTGCGCGAACGGATCGGTCAAGCTGTGGCACATGCAGACGCGTGACCAGTTCCCAATCCAGAACTACCACGAGCACAAGCAGGAGGTTTCCGGCGTGAACTGGAACCTCGTCTCGAAAGATACGTTCATGTCTGCGTCGTGGGACGGCACCGTCAAGATCTGGCGACCCGAGCTGCCGCATTCGATCCTGACGCTCGCAGAGCACTCCAAGTCGGTCTATAATGCCGTGTGGAACACACAGAACAACGGACTCGTCGCCTCCTGCTCAGGGGACGGCACCGTCAAGATCTGGGACCTGAGCACTGCGCGATCGGTCACGACCATCCCAGCCCACTCAAACGAAGTGCTCGCACTGGACTGGAACAAGTACAACCAGTTCGAAGTCGTCTCTGGCTCGGCTGATTGCAGCATCAAAGTCTGGGTATGTCCTGCTGTTATTGACATTCTGATGGGCTTATAATGCCATCGCTGCACTGACCTTTGTATAACTTGTGGGGTACGATAGGACATCCGCAATCCATCTCGCGAAGTGCGCACGCTCACGGGGCACAGCTACGCCGTGCGGCGCGTCAAGTGCTCGCCGCACGACCCGGACGTGATCGCCTCAGCGTCCTACGACATGTCGGTGGGCATCTGGAACACCAAGTCCCCGTACCCGCGGCTGCAGACGGCGTCGCACCACCGCGAGTTTGTCTTTGGCTTCGACTTCAGTCTCTTCGTCGACGGGCTCGTGGCCTCCTGTTCCTGGGATCGCCAGGTCTCTGCCTGGAATTACTTCGGCGGACCGCCACAGCAGCAGCTGCGTTAAGTGCGTGTATTGTGTGATAATCGAACTTAATGGACTGGGTCGAAAGTCAGTCACTGCTGCTGTTATTTTCAAGCACAAAGCGAAAGAAGAAGGCCATGACGATGGAGACCCACAGCAAGAGCGGCATCTGGACGCAGCACCAGGACGCGAACGGGGTACGCGGCGCGCAATTACTATGCTGGCTGCATGATTTATTGATACAGTCACTGGCACGTGGCTACTGTGTTGTTCGGCTCTCTGTATCTGCTAAAAGCGCACGTTCTACTTTAACATGGTGCACGGTCGGAGCTACTGGGACATCCCCGACGAACTCAAGGCGCAGGTGGTGCGACCCATGACCAACAGTCTGTGCGAGCAGGATCCCGCGTTCTACGCGCATGGATCTACGCAGTCAGTGAACGATCGAGAGATGCAGAGGCGCCGAGAAGAGGCGATGCAGTACGTAGCAAATGCGAATGCAGGCGCAAACAACACGCCAGCGGACGTGGCGACGCTTCAAGAGCGAATGGCGCAAGCTGCGCGGCGCAAGAAGGAGATCGAGATGAAGAGATTTACAGATGAGAAGCAGCGAGAGAGCGACAAGAGCAATGCGGCGCAGACCACGACCTCGAGCGAGTACCTGGAGATGGTGCGGCAGCTGCAGCACGTCGACAAGGAGACCGAGTCCACTGGAGGCAAGTGGCTCGTGCGGTGAGCGCTAACACGCACTTGAAGATCCACTCAACCAACATGAGCATGCGCGTCATAATAATAATAATGGTGGTATCTTTATTCGTATATCGCATCGATGACGTCGTGTTGTTTCGCGTCGTTGTCCACCCACCGTCTGCACGTCTAAAAGCTTATCTGAAGGCAGCTCTCGTGCAGACTTAGCAGCGGGTATATACGCTGCACGTCGCGCAATAAAGCCCGCCACACACGCATTGTGATCTACTTGAACTTGGTCGACAGTCGCTTCTGCAATTGCACATCATACACACACACGACATCATGAGCTTTCTTGCGTCCAACGCAGCCACACATGCCATCCACACACGCAGATACTCACTCGTTTGGTAGCCTCGACGCGGTCCTGAAACGAGATGGGCTTGCTGCCACTATCGGGTATGCACTCGCCGTCTTCGTGTTCGCTCGTCGCTGATGTCGGCGCTCCAGCGGCAGTTGGGGGCTTGAGGTCGAAGAGCTCCTGGATGAACGGCATCTTGGAGAGCACGAGCTTCCAGACGATGATCCAGCCCACCGAGAGCGTGAAGAGCACGATACACACCGCCCCGGAGAGGTACGCCGCCATCACAAAGAGCTCACCGCTCGCCACCATCCTGTTTAGCGTTCGTCCGCGCTTGCTTGCTGCTTGCTGCTTGCTTGCTGCTTGCTTGCTGCTTGCTTGCCTGGCTTCTCTTCTCTTGCTTTTCTGTCACAGTCTTACTGTTGCAGTCTACAACGTTCTTAACGCCCGTTTACATTCACCTAGTGAATGAATAAAATTCCACTGCGTTCGATATCAGCTTATGTAAACATTTGTGCGCGTTCTAACATTTTGGCAAATTTCACCTGGCTCCAGTATGCTGGAGCTAGCTTTAAAGGCTTCAGCTCGCTTCATTTACATATTTTTTATAATATATATATAATTTGGGAGGTGAAAAAGGAAGAGAGGATGTCAGTATCAGACTCGCCGTTATTCATGCGTATGTACCCCAGCCACGAACTCGTCGATCTTCGGGTGCGAGAACTCCGCCATAAGCTTAATCTCGGCGCCGAAGCTCAGGATCTATTTCTCGTCGCTCAGGGTGTACTTAACACCACCTGTCTGTTCCCGAGCTGCACGAGCCACACCTCACTGAACGCGCCCTTCGACAGCATACACGCGAAGTACAAGCCGAGTACGCGATCTTTCGGTGGCCGACCGCCTGGTCGTTTTGCAGATCGGCGAGCACGAGCGCCGGCAGAGCCCGCATGTTCGCTATTGTGCTGTATGAGCTCTTCTGTTGGCAACTGACCGCCATTTTGAAGAGGATGGGACTTCAATTGCTCAAACAACCTGCCTGACCTTTCAACACGGACCGAGTCGATCCGAGCGTGGGAGAATGCGATGGGACTCTATGTGGTGTAACTGTATTGCTGCTAATTACGCTCGCTCCATGGAACTACGACTACAACGGTATGTAGCCTACAGATAATGCGCTATTCCCTCTCTCTTTATGCAGCTCTAGCTCGTACTGCACAAATGAGGGAACGCTGTTTCCTCATCATCCTTGTGCTCATAATATACTGGCGAGGATGAAGAGAATTGCTGTCACCGCGCATAAAATGGAGAGCTCCCTGCTACTGTCCTCGCTAAGCGTGTGGCCTCTAGAAGAGCAATCGTCGTCTTGATCGCCCTCGTTCTCCTATCCGAAGCTGTCGTGTGTCGCGGAGGAACTCGACACGGCAAGACGGCTGCAGCTTCGATGCCGTGGAGCGGATGCAGCTCGCGATGATGGAACTCGTCATGTCGTCCAGCTGCTGTTGCTGCATGCGCAGCTGCTCTTGTAGTGCGTGCTCTCGTTCGCGCTCGATCTCGCGCTTGGTCTTGCGGAACACTAGCGGCTTAGACGCCGCCACCACAGCGGTCACCGTCAGTCGCGCCGATTCGATTGCATGGGTACTGACGCTGTGTGTCGTCGAGCAGCGCTGAGGCAGCGTGATCATGCGAGTCAGCGATAGTCGTCTCTGCGTGCGGCTTTCTTCGCGGTCAAGCGTAGAGAGCGCTTGGTGCAGGCGTCGACTGTGGTGTAGGAGCCCCGGAATGGAGCTCACGTGTCTTCGTGGCGCGACCTTCGATCGCTTTTGTCCAGAGAGTACCATTGTCGACGTGACGACACCTTCTGCAGCACGTGAAGTCAGCGATGGTCTCGTTCACTTGCGATTAGCACTTGCTCACTTCTGCTGTGATGATGTAGTGAGTGTCTGGGGGTATTGCAGCGCGTCTGCAAGTGGGTATCTGGTGATCACAATACGCAATGGCAACACCATCATTAGTGTTCGATGTTCACACCTCGTGCAAATCGAGAGCCAATTGCGTGCAATGCACGTACCAAGTGTCTTGACTGGAGCGTGTAGAGAGAGAGAGAGAGAGAGAGAGAAGGCTCTATGGTGTGGTGTGTGGGTCAAATGCAGGGAAATACAAATGCAGAAATGCAACGTGCGGCGCGCGTGCTCGTGTGCCGACGCGGCTCGCAATTGGCAAATGCCATTTCCGATTTGATTTTCAAACAGCACGCGGATTCGTTTCAGGTGTTTAAATTGGAGCAACATCCCTTGGCGCAACCTCCTTGGAGCGACAATTGCCATTAGCAACGTTACCAAACTTCTCCAATGTTGCTGTAGAGAGGTTGTTACAACGACCTAATTTCCTGTGGAGGGGGGAATGACGCGTGAAGGTATCAATCAATCGATCGACCGACTGACCACGTGCAAGACAAGACGCGCAAGTGACTGAGCATGGACGAGCTACAAGGCAAGGATGTGGAGTTCTTCTCCATGGAGAACATGAAGACGAATGAGCAGACCGTGGACTTCATCTACACGTCGATGTGCGTCATCGCCGGCTGCATGGCGGGCATCCTCGGGCTCACGGGCCTCGTGGGCTTCGCATTCCTCGCGGCCGCGTACGTGCTCACGGCCGTGGCGGTCTGGGTTTTCAAGCTCCAGATGAACGTCAAAGTGTACTTCAACACGAACACGCTCTCCTTCATCTTCTCGGGCGTCTTCTCGCAGGCGCTCTCGTTCATCCTCTTTTGGACGCTCTCCTACGGCTTGGTGCATATTTATTAGTCGTCCCCAGCGAGCGAGTGAGCGACGTGTGAATAAGCGATGCAGACAACAATGGTAACAGTGGCGACAGCTAGCAGATGATGACAACGGTGACGGCGTAGTGACAAGGAAGACCGTGTGGCGTGTACCAGACAAGTGGATTGTGCTTGGTGAATGGCGAACCGCCACATATGCGCCCGCGTAGTGCGCTTAGAGAGCGACTGTTGTCACGCAAGACAACCAGTTAGAAATTAATATGCCATTCATTCATGTTCATGTTCCTCAACATTGCTGCTTGCTTTTTGTTCATCGCTCTCCTTATTCCCCCCTCTTCCTGTCGTTCTTGCCTAATAAGAACCTGTCTGCTCCTTTCACGCCGCCCGCGTGTCTTCCGCTATCACACACAAGCGCAAGTCTATTTGCCGCCGGCCGTGCGCATTTTCTGCTGCATGACGAAAATCACGCCCTCGAGCATCTGGCGCTTGTTCTCGAGCACCTCCTTGAGCGAGTCCGTGTTCGTCTGCAGGAACTCCACCTTGCGGTCCATGAATTTCTTCGCGTCGCTCACGCTCTGCTCCACGAAGTAACCCGTGCCGACGTCCACGAGCACCTCCTTGACGTCCGAGAGTTTTCCCGGCACGAACATGGACGCCGTGAGCGGCACGAGGATCTGCTTGTCCAGGTTGCTCTCGTTCAGGTTCGTGAGCGCCTCCTTGGACTCGTTGAAGCGCGCCTGCGCCTCGCGGAGCCCGCCGAAGGACGCCGTGAGCTGCTGCAGCTCCGTCTCCAGCTGCGTCTTGAGGTTGTTGAGCTGCTCCAGCGACAGGTCCACCAGGTTCACTTCGCGCCCGCTGCTGCCGTCCGCCATGATGATCTGTCTCGGCTTGTGTTGCTTGATTTGATTCCGCGTTCCCTGCCTTCCACGCAAAAATGAGCCACAGAATAATGTCAAGACCTAAATCTTTATTTTCAGCCAATCAACGACATCATTCCTTGGTTATAGCCAATCGAAAGTGAAATTGGACAGAATGGCTGCTATATTCAACCTATGAGAAGCGAAGAGCTCACTTTAAGCCTTGGCGCCGCCTTCTTCCTCGGCGTCGCTCTCGTCGTCCTCGCCCAGGAAATGCCAGAGCTTCATGGCCACTTCGGCCGCGCGCTGTCGTCGCTGCTCGTCCGTGAGCGCCTGACCATTGTCGCGCACGTGCCGCACCTCGGAGATCAACGCGCTGAACTCGGCCATGTCGATGTCGTCGTCGTCGTCGTCGTCGTCGTTCTGGTTGCTGGTACTGCTGGCCATGTTGCTGTCGTTCTTGTCTGGGCCAGGGCTCTCCTTATCCGCCGCCTCAGTGATCTCTAATGCGCGCAGCAACGTTTGCAGTCGGTTGTCATCGTCCTCCCCAGCGTCTTCTTCCTCGTCTTGTGCGTCCGTCTGATTCAAACCTAATGAGACTGGGGTCTTCTTCCCATTATCGACTGCGCTTGGCGACGACAACGCCACGCTCACGTTCGAGAGCTCTCGCAGGCCATTGTCTTCAATTGTCTGTGGTTCAGAGGAACGCATGACCATCGATGACCACATGTTGCAATGCAGCGCTTCCAGCACGCGGTCCATACCCTGCTTCTCGTTCGCTTCGAGCCCATTCTCCAGCTGGTTATCGCTCACTGGTAGCGCAACACCTTCAGCAGCGTCGTCACAAAGCTCGACGAACTCGAACTCGTTGTCTAGACACCACGTCTGCAGACGCTCGATATGCTGCGCGACCGCGGACGTCTTTTCGGCCTGCGAATTGGCACCCACGAGCAGACACACCTCGATCTGCGCATCGGACAGCTGCGCCAGGAAGCGGCTCACGTGCAAGAAGCTCTCTTCGCGCGCGACGTCCATCACACACACCACGGCTTCATATTCTGTCAGTTCGTTGGCGAGCGCGGTTGTGGGCTCGTTCTCGAGCACCTGATGCACATGCACGTCCACGCTCGCAGTGTAGTACTTGGTCGCGAGCGTCAGCGGCTGCACTTGTGTTGCTACTGAGTCAGTTTTCTGTCCGCAGAGCGCGTGAAGCTTGGCAAGAACGTCACGTTTAGCTGTGGGGTCAGCGCCAACGACAAGCATGCGCGCCGTCACCGTTCCTGAGCTGCTGTTGTCGCCGTCCATGCTGATGATTGCGCTGCTTGCTTCTTGCCTACTGTCGAGTGTAACTGAGTGACTGTGTCTTGATCTTGAGTCCGAGGACCGCCTCTTCCAGCGGTGCTGCCATTTTGGAACGATGCTGTAGCACTCGATGTGGTACACACTATACAAACCGGTACAGTACCGGTATTCCGCAAGTCTGGCAAAGGCTAAACAAAGCAAGGTTTCATGACTGAAATCGAACAGCTCAGCTACCAGAAAGAAAGACGCATGATCCGCTCGGATGAACCGCTGCAGGCCGCCGCTGTAGCTGCACGTGCTCTTCACAGCAGCCCCACATCAACAACAACCTCCGCTCTATGCAGTGGTGGTAATGATGGCACGAGCAACGGCCTCCGCGATGGTCCCAGTGGCAATAGCAACAGCAGTGAAAATGATGAGGGCGAGGACGACAGCGACGACGAGCGTTTGCAGCCCGCGGACCGCGACTCGCTGCAGGACGAGGTCGCGCGCGTGAAGGAGACGATTCGGCGGATCGAAGAAGGCACGGCTGATGACTTTGTGCTCGGCTGCGAGCTGTTGCTGGCGAGTAAGCAGACGCAGGTGACGCGCGCGTACGCGAACTTCGAGCGCTTCAAGCAGACGGCGATCCAGCTTTACGAGTACGAGTGCGAGCAGGCGAAGGCGCGCTACCACGCGCGCTGTGAGGAGCTCAAACAAGAGATGAGCGACGAGCTGCAGCGCGAGATCCAGCGGCTCAAGAACACGCGCGACGGCGTCTCGGTCATGGACCGGCGACGTCTCACGCGCAACAGCGGCGGCGGCGCCAAGGGCTTTGACCAGAAGCGGCATGGCGGCCATGGTGGTGTGAGCATTATCAATGGTGCTGGCTCTGCCATCGGCCTCGGTGGCCTTGGCATTAGCAACGGCGCACCGCAGCAGAAGATCAGGCCGCTCACACCCGGTGAAGAGGCGTATCGCCTGCAATTCGAGGAGAAGAAGCGCCTGGAGCTACTGTTGTCCAAGACACCGGTCTTTAAGCAGCTCAACCAGCGTGTTGAGAACGAGGAGGTCGACAGCGACCTGGCGTCGATCACGCACGCGGTGCAGAAGCGCAGTGGAGCGCCATTTGACCGTATCGTAAATGGGAAAGGCCGAGTCGCGTTCCCGCCCACTCGTAATGTGAGCACGCTCACTAGTGGCAAGAAGAAGAAAACCAGCCTTCGCGTCTTTAGCGATGATGAAGAAGATAGCTATGAAGACAGCGATGTTGGCTCGTACCGGACAGAAGAGGACGATGAATCAGAGGACAACGATGACGATGCAAACTGCCCGTCGTCCAAGGAGGTGCGTCGACTGGTGTTCAACCCTGGGATGCTACAAGAGGGCGACAAGGTCATCGTGGTCTACCGCAACACGCGTGATGACGAGGAGATGAAGAGCCAAGAAGATGCACACGAAGAAGAAAAGCTACAATACTACAGAGAAGTGCGCACATTGTCGGGCGTCATCACGGCGTCGACGTCCACGTGTGTGTTCCTGCTGTGCGCGAACGGCAAGTTCGAGACCATCGACGTGGAGGATTGGAAGACAGGCCGCGTCAGCGTCCACGCGACTGAAACGCACCGGAAACGCAAGCGCTAGTTAAGTAAGAAGAAATTAGAAATCAATGCATCCACCGTTGTTTATGAGAGTGAAGTGCGTCTATAAGAGCTGTTCGTGTGGCTGTGAGCACCACAGTCAATCAATATGGCTCAGTGTCCATGGCCCACTTACTGACTCGCCGTCTTCGGCGGCAGGATGACCTCCTGCATGCCCATGTAGGGCCGCAGGACCTCGGGGATGATGACTGAGCCATCCTTCTGCTGGTACGTCTCAAGGATGCTGATGAGCAGACGCGGGACGGCGCAGGCCGTACCGTTGAGCGTGTGCACGAACTCAGTCGCGTCCTCCTTGCGCTGCTTGTGGCGGATGTTGAGCCGGCGCGCTTGGTAGTCCGTGCACATGGACATGCTCGAGATCTCTCCGTACTCGCCGCGGCCGGGCATCCACGCGAGGATGTCGAACTTGCGGTACGCCGGCGCGCCGAGGTCGCCCGTGGCCATGTCCACGACCTGATAGTGCAGTCCGAGTTCGTCGTACATCTGCGTCTGGATTTCGACCATCTCGTCGAAGAATTGCTGCGACTGGTCCATGCCGGCCGTGAAGCCAAACATCTCAACCTTGGAGAACTGGTGGATGCGGTAGATGCCGCGCGTGAGCCGCCCGCCGTGGCCGATCTCCGTGCGGAAGCAGTGGCTGAAGCCCGCGAGCTTGAGCGGCAGCGACGCTGTCGACAGGATCTCGTTGCTCTTGGACGCCGCAAGTGTGATCTCGGACGTCGCGGCTAGGCACAAGTCCGAGTTCGCGATCGAGTAGATCTGCGTGGCCTCGCCGCGCGGCTGGAAGCCGCATCCCTCGACCATCTTGTAGTGCGCCACGTCCGGCGGGAAGAGCACCGTGAAGCCACGCTGGCGCAGCTTCGTCAGCGTCCAGTGCACCAGCGCCAGTTCCAGCATCGCACCTTCGTTACACAGGTACACGAACTTGGAGCCGCTCACCTTAGCCGCAGTCTGCGTGTCGATGAGCTGCAGCTCTGTGGCCAGGTCGTAGTGGTCCTTGGGCGTGAAGTCAAATGCGCGCTTCTCACCACCGAGCTTGATGATCTTCGAGTCCTCTTCTTGGCCCACAGGCACGTCCGGGTGCGTGTCATTCGGGATCTTGAGCGCCTCAATCTCGAGACGCACCTGCACCTCCGCGAGCTCCTCATCGCAGGCTGCGATCTCCTTTTTTATCTCCTGGCCGCGGACACGCAGCGACTCGAACTCGTCGTTGCTCAGCCCACTCGCCTTGGCGAGACCGAGCTGTTTGGCGTTCACATTGCGCTCCGCGCGCAGCAGGTTGACCTCGTGACGCAGCTTGGCCTGCTGGTGGTAAAGATCCACAACAAGCGCCGGGTTAGCGTCAGTAAAGCGCTTCTCCACGTTCGCGATCGCATCATCCAGGTTCGCAGCGAGCTTCTTGTAGTCCAGACGCGCCTGGATGTGCGCGTGCATGTGCGTCGTGGCGTCCGTCTCTTCTTCCTCGTGTGCAGTCGTCACGATTGACCGCAGCTGCGGCTTCTGTAGCACTCCGAGAGGCTGGATGCCGCTGCTTGTTGCTCTGAATGGAATGGACAGTGCGCTGCCAGCAGCATTACGCAATGCGCGTGAGTTGCAGGCGCGCACGAGACCCAGCGTCCTCGTGATCGCCACCATCTTGCGCTTTTGTTGAGGAGCTCTTTTCGGATTATGATTTCGACCACAGACTTTTGCGAGCTGCGACTCGTACTTAACGTGACAAAGACATGCTTCGATAGGTTCGCCAGGAGACCAACGATACACATTTCTAAGTACGCGTTGATGAAAAACCCGATAATGCAGCAATCGTACCTAAACGGAAATACCGGTTGCATTCTGGTATTGATCATAACTTCAGGCTGTTGGACAACTAAATGCGATGCTGACGTCGGTCGGCGAGCGTCGGTGGACTGTGGACGTGAGCTCATGGCACCCTGGGTCTCCTGAATGGGACCGCGCAATGCGTCCACTGCCTGCCCATGAGCAACAGAAGGTGGCGCGCTTCCTGTTCGCGAAGGACCAGCGGTTGGCGCTCGGCAGCCGTCTGCTGCAGCGCCGGCTCGTCCACGAGCTCTTCAGCGTACCAACCTGGCAGATCGACATCCAGCGCACGCCCGAGGGCAAGCCGTTCTGGAGAAGAAACCAGCAACCAACTGCCGATGGTATTGACATACCGTCCGAGACCTGGAACTACAATGTGTCCCACCACGGGACAATCGTCGCAATTGTGAGCCACCCACACAGACTCGTGGGCGTCGACGTCGTGCAGATTTCGGAGCGTCCAGGCAGCAGCTCAACGACGAGCATCGACGAGTTCTTTCGCGCGTTCGAGTACCACTTCAACACCAGCGAGTGGGTGTATATCCGTGGTAACAGTAGCGCTTCTTCATCGTCATCATCCTCAAGCGAAGACGACCAGTACAAGCGCTTCTACCAACTCTGGTCGCTCAAAGAGGCGTACATCAAAGCAGTGGGCATTGGCCTGGGCTTTACTCTCCTGCGCGCCGAGTTCGCATTCAATGAAACCCTACAGCAGTGGCGACTGACGCTCGACGGCCAACTCGCGAGCGACTGGCGCTTCGAGTCCATGCAGCTGGACGCCACACACTTCGTGAGTGTCGCATTCGGTCCCCTGAACGCGATGTGGAGTCCCGCGACGAGCTGCATCTTCTCGTCGCCGAGCGTGGCTTTCTCCGATGTAAGCGCTTGTGATGCTGAAGGTGCCGAGGCAGCGGATAGCACATGGGAGCAGAAAGAACTCGCTGATCTGATACTGTAACGAAGGAACGGTGCTGTAAACAAGGGGCAAACCAGTCAATTGTCCTCCAAATCAATCATGTATGACGATTCTCTGCGCTCACTCCTGTTCTTCTCTCCATTTCTCCTCAAGTGATAGTCCCCCTACACACATACAAAAGACTGCATCGTTCCCAAGGCTGCCCATGTCTCTGTGTGATCTCGGTTCATGTGCTTCCCTTGAGACTCAAGTGTTCATCAATCCCTCGCGTTCTTTGTCCATCGACTTCTTCGGTGCTTAGCCGACCGGGAAGAGCATCTTTCGCACCGTCGGCTTGAGGTCGTAGTAGACAGTGTCGAGGCGCGTGTCGAGCGTGTTGTCGCACACAATCTTGCCCTGCTTGGCGTACAGGATGACGCCGCCCGACTTGGCGCCGGCCACCATGCCCTCCTCGATCTTGTTCAGCGTCACCTTGACCTTGCTCACGTCCATGTTGGCCTCCTTCTTCATCACGGCGATGTACTTATCGGTCGCCTCCTTCATGATGCTCTCGGCGAGACGCACGTCCTTGGAACGCACCGCAATCACCACATCCGGCTCCACGAGCTTGATCAAACCTTGGACGATCAGGTCGCGCAGGAGCGCCTTGTACTTGTTCTCGTCGGCCGTCATGCTCTTCAACAGGCCCTGACCCTCGGCGATCAGCGTCTTCAGGAGCTCGTCGCGGGCAATCATCTTCTTTCTTCGCGAGGCGCCAATTTCCGCCGAGCGAGCACTGCAAAGAAAGACACACAACCGTCAGTGCATCACGTGCGACTGCACAAGATCCAATTCGCCCAGCCCACAGCTAGCTAGCTCTACCGACGTATACGTACATGCGCTTGTTGATCTCGCGCTCCTTCTCCTTGCGGGTGTACTCCTCCTGGATCTTGATCTTGGCGTTGTGCACAAGCATCTGCTTCTCCAAGTTGAAGTCATGCTCGGTCTAACCACCATATCGACATATTGAGCACAAACAACACGAGCACCTAGTCAGTACACAAGCGTACACAACGTATTCAAACATACATCGTACACCCAGCCAGATCTATGCCCAGTGCTCCCATGTAGCTCTTCGTGTGCGTTTTAGATCCAAGATCCAAGGAACGCGAGTCGCCACGTTCACTGCTCTCTCTATTTCTATTACAAAAGCGCACCTTGATGCGGATCTCGTTGGCCTTCTCCTGCGCTTCCTGCAGGATGAAGTTCACCATCTGCTTGATCTGGCGGTCGGCATCGGAGGCGTTCATCGTGGCCGAATCGTGTGGGCGTCTCTCGTCCTCTTCCCCCTCTTGCTGCTTGCTATCTTTTCTTCTCGCTTCAAAAGCAGCAAGCACGCAAAAGATCAACACCACCATTTCCAATTCATTTTTGAATCGTCTTCTTAACAGCTATTTAGACCAATTCAATTATGAATTGATAATCCCGGCCCAAAGAACTCTATCGTAGATCAGACAGGTCATCATCGATTGCACCAGGAACGAAGAGCTCCACACAGCGAAGCAACCAAGCACGATGGCCTCGACGATGCTCAAGATGATGACGCGCTGCAGTGCCGCCGCCACCGCCAGCCGTTGCACCGCGTCTGCGCGCTTCACGACCGCCGCCACGAGCCACACGATCGACAATAACGCGTTCCTCACGGGAGTGACGGAGGAGCAGGCGGAGAAGGCGCTCGCGCGCGGCGAGGAGATCCGTTCGCAGCACCACTCCGCCAAGGACTCGTTCCCGAGCGTCAGCCAGGGCGAGCGCGCAATCGACGCGGACGAGGCGAACCGCAAACGCATCATCTACCGCAGCAAGCAGCGCGGCTGGCTGGAGGTGGACCTGCTGCTGGGCTCGTGGGCGAGCAAGAACGTCATGACGCTCACAGCGGAGGAACTGCAGCAGTACGAGGACATCCTGAACCAGGAGACGATCGACATCTTCAACTACATATCGGGCAAGGACACGATCCCCGAGGCGATCGACACGCCGATGATGAAGCGCATCCAGGAGTATTGCTTCAGCTCACCGCTCGGTAAGGCCTCGATCGACGGCTTCGCCAAGAACAAGAAGTACATGAGCAACTAGATGGTGCATGCACATGAACGTGGCGAACGGTAATGCAGCCTGCACATTCATATTACTTCAGCTACGTGCTGTCTCTCTCAGATCTCTCTCTTGAATGAGGTTTACTGGCTATTCTAGGGCTCACTCATGCGTGTCTGCAGCGGTAGTACGGAATCTCGCTGCGCAGCATCGCGAGGCAAGTGACCATGTGGAGCGATTCGTCCTGCAGCAGCAAGCGGCTCTCCTGGAAGCGCACAAACAGCCGTAGCGTCAGGTGAAACGGCACCGGCAGCTTCAACTCACGATAGAGCACATTCATCCGATTCGTCGCTGGCAGCAGGAAGCCAAAGCCCAGAGTCGAATACTGACTACCCTCGTACTCCGCTTTGGAGGTCGTCGCGTTCACCACTTGTTGGTACTCCTCGTCAGCGTTACGCTTCGCCACGAAGGCCGCGATCGCCCCATCCATTTCCTTCATCTTGGCGGCGATGTACGAGATGAGCTCGATCTGCTCGGCCTCGCTAAGCGGCTCGAGTGTCGGGACGACTTTGGTGACCTCCATGCCGCGCTTCGTATCTCGTAGTGTGCTCCAGTAGTACGACGGCTGCGTGTGAAAGAGCGAGCTGCGCTTGTCCTCCACCAGACTCGCGTACACGTCCAGGGCACTGACCGCAGTACCGTCGTCGTCATCCACGCCCACGCTCGAGCCGCCGCCCCAAGTAGAGTTGACATGGCTTTGAATCGCGTCGGCAAACTCGTCTACGTTGCGGTCGAAGAGCGAGTACCAGACCGTCGACGGCGCCTGGAGGCCGAGTTCAAGCGCCTTCTGCTCTGCTTGGAACGCCACATCGACCATGCTCTGCAGCACCTTGACGCGCACCTGGCGCTGCTGCTCCTTGGAGATCGCCAGGTTGCGCACAACCTTCAGAAAAAAGCCGAGCGAGCTCAACTGCGGTGTGTACACCGTCACGCTCGACTGCACAAGACACGGCGTGGTGACGCTGCAGTTGACATCGGCCCGCTCATAGTCCGGCACACGCTTCCAGCCGGGCTTGGGCAGCATCACCATGGATGAGTCGACAGTTGGGTACGCATAGAACTGGAGCATGGCGTCGTGCAGCACGCGCTTGCGCTTCCACTCGGCCTCACGCTTCTGCTCCTGCTGCTGGTTCCAGCGTAAGAGACTCGCGTTGCTGGGGAGCTGAGAAGCATTAATGGATTTGAGAAGTCTGACTGCTGAGCTTGAGTTGGCAGATCGATTGAAACTTTTGCCGACAGAGACGCTCCCGTTCAGGGGTCGGGATGAGTTGCCCGCCGTGGCATTTACGCCTTCATTATCTCTTGAGAGCGACGACGATAGCACTCCAGCTGAGCTACTACTGCCGCTGTCCTCCGCGCTGATTGGCTCAGAAGTCGTCGTTGAACTCGTGTTCAGGAGCGACTCCAACGTTGGGAACGGGAAGTACGAATAGTTCTGCTGCAGGATGCGTGGAATACCCGTCGAGAAGTGGTACTCGACCACGATCTCCTCAAACTCCTCCGCAGCCTCAAAGCCGCTCTCGGCATCGTCATCACCATCATCTTCATCAGCCGCGTCAGCGCTGGACGAAGACAACAGCGACAAAGAGCCTGAGCCATTCTCTTGAAGTCGACGCTGGGCAGATTTCGTAGGCATTGAACCCTTGCCACCACTCCCGCTTTGCGCACTCGTAGCTGTACTGGAGTCTTCGTTCGCTTCGTCCTTCTCCAGCTGCGCAATCTTCGCGTCATAAACCTCCGCGTTGAGCGCCATGATCTGCAGGATCATGTCTCTCGTCTCGGCGAGCTGCCGTCGCCAAAGCCACGGGTACGACTCTGCAGGCAGCACAGGCGCTGGCAAGTCATCGTCGCGCGAGTAGTACATGCGCGCATAGTTCGGGTAAGGCGCAAACGCCCCAGCGTCCTGCTTCCCATCGATGGTGATGTGCTGGAAGGTGCGCGGGAGGCCCTTCCACTCGTAGGGTATCGTGAAAGTCGGCCGGTTCGCCTCAAAGTCAGCCTCGGCGTCCCACACGGGCGGTGTGACGTTGAGCTCGGCGTAGATTTGCTCGAGTGACATGGTCTGCATGCGCTTGAAGGCCGCCTGACGCTCAATGTACCCGCCGTAGTGCAGCTTGACCGCATCGACGATAAGCTTTCCGAGCAGTTTTACACCTGGAATCGCGATCGTATACAGCATGTAGCTCTTGGCCATCTTGGACTGCAGCTTTGCGACGCGTGCGCGCTTGAGCGCGCTACCGTAGCCACACGGTGGCACGAGGTTCATGAGCACGTGACGTGTCACGTCCTTCATGGCCGAGCGCGTGCCTTCCTGGTAAAAGAAGCGCTCGAAGGACGTCACGTCAGCCGTCGTGTTCTCCTTCCACTCCTTGAGCGTGACGTGTTTGTCGTTCGACTCATCATCGCCTTGCTTGTTGAGCACGATCGAGCCGTTCGAGAAGCGTTTGTAGCGGTAGCGGTACATATACGGATGGTCCTCCGTCCACCACTCGCTCTTGTTGCCAGTGTCTTGCGTTGCGCTCGTGGATGTCGTAGTCTTAGTCGCTAGCGCGGTGCAGCATGAGCAGCAGAGCCACAGTAAAGTGACCGCCATCGTAGCGTGGACACGAGCGCTGCTCATCACTTGCAAGCTTCAGTGGTATTCTGTCTTCGTTGCGAGTGTTGCTGGCTCGCTGGGAGTAAATCCTGAAATCCCAGGCATTGGGCTTGGCGGTGGCGCTTGCGAGGCTCGTTACGGGCTCCGATTTTCTTGTTTCAGGCGAGAAAGGCGACCGATGGAGAGTCTGCTGCTTTGCTTTAGGAGCACTTCTGTGGCTCACTCTGCATAAGAAAATGCCCTTCTTGATGTTCTGTAGCATTGCGGCTTATGCGCCAGAGATCGCACCTCCGGAGGTTGTTCATTCTCGAATTCGCTGTCTCGCCCACACACCCGTCCGCAAGAGAGGTCAGGATGCCAGCAGGAACGACGCCGACGAAGGCGCCCGTACGCATGGGCAAGCTCTTCTCGCAGATGCTCGTCGACTGCCCACTCGATGTACGTTTCTCACTCGCTTGCTTGGTATCTGTTGGTTAGGCGTCGCCTACGTTGGCTGACGTTTTACTCCGACTCGTTCGCCGCCATTTGCTTCGAACAGATCCAGGTGTACGGCGCGTGCGTCGCGAACCTCTCGGGCGGCGTCAACCGCTTCGCGTGCGACAACGAGTTCAGCAAGCTGCGCGAGTGCTTCCAGCGCGCCGCCAAGAAGAAGCAGCGTTAGAGACAGCCAGAAGCCGTCGTAACATACACCAAGACACGTTGCTAATCCAGATTACACATTGCATTTTTCACGCCCTCCATTTTCGTCCATCACACAGGGCTCAAAGGAAACGGCGCTCTATTCGAAGCATGTTGACAGCTCGCAAGACTCACTCAGCAAGGCATGCCATAACGACCGTCGTTGCATCCCACGTGGACACCACCATGCTTCTCTGGAGAGATGTCCGAGATGCATTTGGAAGCACTCACGGAGTTCTTCACGACACCACCGCCAGGCCATGAGCTGGACTCCAGCGTGGAGACTGACCAACGGGAACCACAGAAGATTGCCAGTGAACTACACATCAAGGTATGGAAGCTCACGCCCACGCTCAGCTCACTCGCAAGCATCAAGCGCATGCTAGAGCGCGTGTTTGCCCAAAGCGCAATGCAACGTCATTTCGCAGTCTGTTCGCTGACCGAATTGAGCTACACAGCACTGCGCACTGGATGGATGGCTCGTCAACTTTGTCCAGAACAAGCCACGCGGTCAAACGGACTTGAGAAGCCGTGGATCACTCCGACCATCACACGGAGCACCGCTACTCAACCTTGCGCTGTATCGCAGAAGTGATCGCCGCTGCCATCACGCCGAGTTTGGGGCCAACAACCCTACAGAAACAGGTCCGTCGAGACGTTGAGGCTTGACATCAAGAGCCAAGGGATCAAATACATCGCGTCAGTTTGCTCAGCACTGCGCTATGGGGTGTCCAGTCGACTCAGCTTCCCTTGTCCGAGCACTCACGTACATGATGAGCAAGACAAACACTGAGCAGTGCTGGCGGTGGCTCGCCTATGAGATTTTTATCCACAATCTCTGGAAGCTCATTGCCAAGTTATCGCTGGTTGGGCTCTTCAACAACTACCCGAGGAGCTCGTAGTCTGCACCATCAAGCAAGACGCACTGACGATAACGGAACCGCCGATCTAGAGAAGGTTGTGTTCTGGTGATGAAAGCGCTCTGTTATACCAACAGGATGGATGGACGTATCTAAGGGCAACGCTTGTAGGTGACGACTTCACTCAGTCAGCTGATGCGTCGCAAGTATCACTGAGCGTTCTTCATCAAGAAGCTGGATTGCGCTAGGGCTCCGACTGCCTTTGCTTTGTGAAAGAAGAGCGTGGGCTGGAGATCTTGTGTGAGGAAGAGCACCGCGCCTGCGTCGTACTGACTGAATCAATCCATCACTCATAAAAGCGACAATAGAGCACATCTAAGAGCGAACATATCGATCTCCACCAGCACTTCCGTAGCTCAGGACTACATATGTATGTGTGCGATGAACGCAGGAGTAGTACATCTCACTCGCTTAAAGATAGTCATACTGGTCGCCGTTGGTTGCGACCGAGCAGTTCAACGTGGCAATCCTGATTCCCTGCTGGCGCTGGACACAAGGGTATTCCTTACGATACTGTACTTGCGCTTCAACAGCCGCCGACTCCAGCCAGAGATGCGACAGCAAGCGCCCTCATCCACGTTAGAGATGTCCAACCTATCATCTCGAGATCGAGAGCGCTACTCCTGATGCTCCAGTGCGGGCAGCAGCAGGTGAAGTACCATGAGCGAGGAAGGACACCGTGCGACGTCAGCTGAAGAGGGTACAGTAATCGTGGTTACGTCGAGACATAAAACCTCACCAACATTACAATTATTTTGAAGTAGTTACGCTTTTTAAAACCTCGCTCCGGATTCTTTCACAAATTATAGAGATGAAACGCATTAAATACTGTACTTTGTCTATTGAAGTAGTATATATAAGATATGCATCTAAATTGAGTGATATATGTAGGCTTAAAGCAAACTACTGTAGTTACGTTAAACAAGTAGAGTACAGCCTAAAATAAAGTGAGTGAAGAGAGTGAGAGCGGTTACGCTTTTCCCCCTTTTTCCCCTCGGCTGTGCGATCTGGGCACGCGGCCGCACGCGTAACAACAAACAACAAGTCACGAAGAAGACAGCAGCAGCAGCAAGCAACACGGCACGATGGATCCTTTTGGCGACAACGACGCGGAGCTGAGCTCCTTCCAGGCGCCAGCGGACGCGTCCGCCTACTCCAACGAGTGAGTCATGCTTCTATCTATCTGCACGTGTGATTGTGGCTCGTCTTTGAGCGCCGTTGGGATGTAGATCTTCTCGTAGTTGAAGAGCTACGAGTTGCTTTTCTGCTCGTCGACGTTCAACGGCGACGCCAGCAATGCACTGCACTGCAGCGAATAACTCGTGCGGTTTGTTGAAATTGTCGTTGTGTGTGTCTTGTATATTTACAGCTTCTATGAGGTCGACTCGGGCGAGGCGACGGCCCCTGCGACCACGGACGCGTTCGACTACGGCGCGGAAGCCCCTGCGGCGACTGACTTCAACGCGTCGTACGGCAGCGACGCGTCTTTCCAGCAAGAGCAGAGCCAGGAGAACCACGGTTCGCGCACTGCGTCCTTCCAGCAGGAGCAGAGCCAGGAGGACCACGGTTCACGCACTGCATCCTTCGAACACCAGCAAACGGCGAACTCGTCGTCGCGCACGGCGTCGTTTGAGCAGCAGCAGCAGATGTCGTCCTCGCGCAACAGTTCGTTCAAGGGCTCGAACTCGCGCACGTCGTCGTTCGGCCAGTCGGGCGCGCAGATCCCAGTGATTGAAGAGGAGAACGAGCTGACGTACGTAGCGTCACGAGCTGCATTTGAATCGTACCTCCTTGCCACGTCACTGACAGTAAAGTGTTTGATTTTGCTTTTTTACGATAATAGCAAGTTCATGCGTGTGTACGAGCAGCAAATCGCGGAGAAGGCGGTGGACCAGGAGAAGGTCGCGCATGAGTCGAAGGACAAGGCGAAGGCGGACATGGACAAGTTTGTCGCCGAGCGCAGCCGCATCAAGGAGTCCAAGCAGCAGGCGAACCGCGTGCACGAGCAGGCGACGCTCGAGAAGCTGGCGGCGGACCTCGAGGGCGACAACCCGTGGGAGCGTGTTGTGAGTTTGGTTGAGCTCGAGGCGAACCGAAAGCAGAAGCTCGCGGCGCTGAACGCAAAGAAGGACTCGAAGACGAAGGAAGCGGAGGCGCCCAAGCCCGCGAAGAAGGACGAGGACGACGAGGACGTGACCCGAATGCGCCAGCTCTTCGTGCAGCTCAAGGCCGAGCCGCTCGAGAAGACCCGCGGCATCGCATCTCATTAGACGGGTCATGGGATTGTAGTAAAGAGAAAGCATGGGGTCTTGGCACAAGAGAGACGGAAGAGATGAGGAGGAGATTGAAGAATGCTTTCATTTGTGGTTCGGCAAGCGAGTGTGAGTTGATAAAAGAAATCGATACACTTTTGCTTTCCCGCACAAACGTCAAGAGCGCATTCCACACACAAAGCAAGCAGGAGTGGGAGGAATACAGTGGCATTTTAGGTTATAAAGCTGCGCACATCTTTTCACACAAACTGTTGTCTTTCTTTCTTTCGTTCGCTTTTGCCAACATGACTTCGATCGTCAAGTTCTCATGAGCTGTCCTTTCATCGTTCAAGCAAACAGGAGACATCAGTCTTCAAAGTCGTCCTCGCCGTCGCTGCTGCTCACGTCGCCACTCTCGTGCGTCATGCGGTCGCTCATCTTCTCCATGAAGAGCGAGATGGGCTCGGCGTCTTCGTCCGCTGCTGCCGCTGAGCTCGAACCCGCATTTTGACTCTTTGTATTCTTCTCACTGATCTCCTCTTCTTGCTTGATAACCGCTGCTGGCTCTGCTGCTGGCGCTGGTACTACAACAGTCGCTTGCTCGAGAGGAGGCGGCGCTGGAGGGCCATCATCACTCGCATTGCCGTCGTCCTCCTCCTCCACTGGCTTCTGGAGCTTCTGGATCACGTCCTTCGTGCTCTGCTGGAGTACTTTGCGGATTACCGTGAGCACCTGCTTGCTGTTTAGTGACGCTTCCTCTTCAAAGTAGTCCTGGAAGCGGAAGAACATCTCGTTCACCGACTCCTTGAACAGGTTCGTGAGCTTCTCGCGATCCTCAGAAGAGAACGCGCGTGTGCTTCCATTCTGGTTCTTGAGCATCTCTTCCGCTTCGCGCTTGATCTCCTGCGCCATCGCCAGCGTACGCTCTGCCGCCTCCTCCTTCGCCTGCACCTCTCTTTTCGCCTGCTCCAATTCAAAGTCGTCCCCGCCACCAAAAGATTTCGCCTTCGAACTGCGCGGACTCGACGACGGCGACGCGAGGCGACCAGAGTCCATGTCATTCTGCACGCGCTTGAACTTTTCTTCTTCAAGCTCCTTGACCTGTTCCTGGAGCAGCTCAATTTGCTGGACATAGATCTGCTTCTCCTCGTCAGCTAAACCGAGAATGGCCGCGCCGTTGCTCACAGCGGCAGAAAAGGTTGGCGATGCCCCAACAGCGGTCGAGCCTGTCTGCAGCTCATGTTCCAGCTTGTAAATCCGGTCGCTCGAGCTCTCAAGTTGCGACGACAACTGCTGCTTCTCAGCGTTGAGCTGTTGGATCTGCATCTGCACGGCCTCCAGCTGCATTTGCGTCTGCTTGTCCTTGCGTTCGAGCTGCTGACGGAACTCTTCTTGCTGCCGCGCATCCTGCTGCTGATAGTCGAGCGTCACCTGGCGCAAGCGGTCGTCGCTCTCCTTTTGCTCCTGGGATGTTGCAGCTATCCACTGCCTCTCCAGCTCCTGCTTCTGGTTCTGTAGTTCTGTGTCCTTCAGCTTCATGTACACCTCGTACTGCTTCTTCGTGAGCTGCAACTCTTGCTCCGCTAGTGATCGTGTTTGCGTTTCTTTCTTTAGCTCTCTCTCTAGACGAATGCGTGACTCCCGCTCAAAGTTCAGCTCGTTGCGCTGCTCCTCGCTTTCGGCTTCATGCACAACAGTATCAACATGTCAGAAAGAAGACACATACACAGGTATTAGCTGCGCTCAAGCACGTACATGAGACTTGCTGCTTCTGATAGAATGCTGTCAGAAGCTGGTACTCGGCATGAAGGCGGTTCGTCTGCGTAATTGCAGCGTCGCGCGCACTCGTGAGGCTCGCGATTTCGGAGCTGTAATTGAGCTGCTGGCTCGCAATCGACTGGTATTTCTCGTCCAGTCCACGCTTCTCGTCTTGCAGCCGCTGGTTCTGCTTCAGGAGCTCTTCGCAGCGCTTCTCGTACGAGACGTACTGTTGGTTCTGCGAGTTGATCTGCAGCAGCAGGCGGTCATTCTCGTTCGCCAGGCGCTCCACGCCTCGGATCACAGCTGAGACGTCTGTCACGCCACCGATGGAGCTCCCCATGTTGTTGCTAGTGCCTGGTGCTGGTGCATTGCGAATGAGGTAGTCAACCTTCGTATGCAGTTCCATAATGAGCCCGTCGAGTGGACGTCCAGAAGCTGAAATAAGGGGCGACTGCTGCTGCGGTGGGTTGAAGAGCGAGCCTCCTACTCCATACGGAGGAAAGCCCATGGATCCGTACCCCATTTGGCCATACCCTTGCTGTTGTTGTTGTTGTTGCTGCAGAGTTATTCCACCGAATGCGTCGAAGCCAGGATTCATCCCCATCGAAGCACTCATGCGCGCTTTCTCAAGCGCCTTCGCCTGAACCTCGCGCTGCAACAGTCGCAATTGCTTCAATTCGAGCTCGTCTTCGTCGTATGGAACGATATCCCCACCTGAAACGCCGTTAGCAGTTGAAGCAGACGCGCCAGTGGGACTGGATCGGCGTCGCGGCGTCTTGGCCGGTTTACCGTTGCTCGTTTCAGCAGAGGCCGCAGGCGCAGTTGTCGAGACAGCTGGCACGGACTTTCGATGCGAACTGCTGTTGTTGTTTCCACCGGTCTTAGTCTTCACGACCTGCACTTCCACAAGGTACCAGTCCTGGCCGTTCGTCTTCCCGGGCGGCGCGAGAATAATGCGCTTGCCGCCTTTCTTCATGCCCACAACGCCTTCTTCGAGTGCCTTGATGCGCTCGCTACCTTCTCCAATACGGAACTTGCGCAGATCTGTCTCGGTCGCCTTTTCGAACGGCGCGTACTTGGTCACAATTTCGTTCGGTGCGCACGTCGCGTTGCCGACCACGCGCCAACAGCTGAAGCTCACGGCCACCGTGTCGCCCTGCGTCACCGCGGTCGCATCCTCCTTCACATAAAGCAGGTCGTCCTTGATGAGCGCGTTGGGCGACGTCTTGGTCACGCTCTTCTCGTCGCCCCAGATCTCCACGTGGATCTTTGTGAGGAAGATCTGCCTCATGAACTCGCTCACCTGGTCCTCACTCGCAAACTTCACCGACCAGTTCACACCTTTCTCGTCGTAAAAGCTCACGTAGTTCTTTGGTTGCAGGATCGGCTTGAAGGTCGGGAACTTGATCGGCAGCAGACACACATGCTTCTTCGTCGCGTTGTAGAAGAGCAGGTTGTAGCTCGCGTCGTTGCCCACGATCACGCAGCCGATGGTCGTGCTCGCGTTCGGGTTCACGATCTGCACGTACTTGCGCGCCGCTGCGTCGTACTGGTAGAGCGACACGGTCGCCGTGTACACGATGGATGAGGGCGACGCAGATGATGACGATGACGACGGAGCGGCGGCCTGTGGCTGCTGTTGTTGCGCCTGCGCCTGGCGCGAGGGCTCCTTAGGCGCTACGTAGCGCAGCGCATCGTTGCCCTGCGTGGACGAGGCCGCCGCGTCCTGGAAGATGCCGTTGAGTCGCGCCTTGGGGTTCGAGCTCATCGTGCTCGTGCGTGCGGAAGAAGATTAGCGCCAACTCGCTCGCTCCCCCTTATTCGCTTCTTTCGTCTCTATCAAAAAATCCGTGTGATGGCGCTTCAAGGGCGGAAGAGCTGGAAGAGAAACCTGATTAATCGCATACTGTGCGAACTGGGTGGCTTGGGTGAGGGATATTGAAGAGACGTGATGCGAGGTGAAAGCTTTGTAATTGCATACTGGAAAGCCAGCGCATGCGACAACACAGCGAGGACCACCTCGCAAGAGTGACATACTAGCTCACGTTAGTGTCACTCAATACTGCTATCCTTAAAGCATGCGCAAAAACAGCTTCAACTTCAGATGAATACGAAAGGCTTCTGATGCACGCCAGTAAGACCTGATGGCTTCGAGCCTATGCAACATGCCCACGAAGAACGAGTACTGTAGGCCGTGCGTGGTCACCTTTGCAACGCCCTCCAGCACCATGCATGGTATCATCTTCATAAAGAAAATACAAAATATGGGAGCGAAAGCCGCAGTCCCAACGATTATCGCAGACCTGTGCAGAGAGCGCGGCGGGTGAATATTGCTCTGAACCTGGCGCGTGACCTAGCGAAAAGAAGCGAGTTCGATTTCATTGCGAGGATTGCGACCATCCTCGCCAGCCTTGTGACCGAGTGCATAGAATGTGACCGAGTTGTAATCAAGGGACACCGAGAACAAGCCAAATGCCAAGCACTAGCTTGCTTGGAATCTCTATCCACATCAATGCCTCACGCAATTGTAGACGCTCACTTATAGGACCTTGCTGAAATTGCTCTCACCAAAATTTGTTTCCAGAGCGCAATACAGCATCTTCATTCTTCATTTCCGGTCGTCGTCGAAGTCGCTACCAGACAGCAGGATTACACAAAAGATGTTTTTTCAACGCGTCAATGAGCACGGCTTCAGCTTTCGCAAATCTACTCTTAGAGATACCGTTCATATGCACCTTTGAAAGTTGAGGAAGCAGTTTTGAGTTGATCATGAGTGTCATCATTCCCTAGAAGTTCGTTCTGCCTCCACGCAGAAAAGCTGACGGTTGGGCACCAACTCACCGCAGTGAAGAATAAATAGCACGGCTATGAAGCCGATGATGTGGAATGAGCTGTCAAGCATGCTGCAGAAGACGATTCTCAAGTTGATAAGAAGCAGCAACACGTTCAAGCATCTGACGAGCTGGCTGAGTAAGTAGTATGTCAGTGTCACCTCGTACAGCTAATCGCCTGCATCAATATAGACGTCGTTAGATCCATGCGTTGGGATATGGATGAGCGCTGCGTGCAGATCAGCGTCATCACCGACTCATTCCCTCTCGTGGAAATAGCGAGCTGCTGGATCGTGAGGAGTTATGTTCATGTATTCACAAGCAGGGGTTTAGTTTGGGTCAGTTCAGCCGAATATTTTGGCATTTTATTTTGGTACAGTTTTAGCTTGGGCGAGCTCAAGTCCCTCTTTGCTATGAAGCAATTCAAGGCACAATATTAGGTACATATCCGATGTCTAAATTATTCCTCCTGAGAGCATGTGAAATATAATGTCCACCACACTAATTTGTACTCATTTTGGTCAAAATCGAACGCTTCCGAAACAAGTCTCAAAGCAGCGTGGTCCACACCGCAATAAGGGCTTTAGTTGCAAAGGTCTCATTTAACCTCTCAATTTTTATATGTTTGTGCGCTATGATCAAAACACATCGTAAGTGATAAAATGAATTCAGTCAAAGCCGCTGATGCTGGCTTCAGCATACTGAAGACTAAGTGATGATTCAAATCTTTTGAAAAGTGCATAGATAGTAACATAATCCGATATCGAACACTTTGGAAATTTATTTGTTGTTGATATCTAATGATGAAGACTGTGCGAGGGTCTGCGAGCCAATGGTTTCAGAACAGCAGCGGATGGCCTTGCGCTCGAGCGCGGCGCGAGCGACGGCGCTTTAGTGCGCTCGCTTCCCACAAGAAAACCAGCCAACGTCAAAATGGTCAAGCAGAAAAACCACACCGCTCGTAACAACACGGTCAAGGCCCACAAGAATGGTATCAAGAAGCCGAAGAACCACCGTTACCACTCCACCCGTGGCGTACGTGCTCGCTTCTCTGCTCTTTCAATGCGCTCCCTAATGTGCTCTACGGCTCGCGCAATGTGTAGCTCTTTGAATAGACAGACGCTCAATGGCTCACATGATCTCGTTCTATTTGCTTGCACACATGCAGCTCGACCCAAAGTTCTTGAGAAACCAGCGCTTCGCCAAGAAGTTCAACAAGAAGAACGAGAACAAGTCCAAGAAGGTGCGTCTTCATCTCACATGAGCTCCTCGGGTTGCCGTTTGACGGTTGATAGCAGGCGTCACTAACACGCTCCTTGTGCATTACCTCACCGCAGGACGAATAAGTGCTGACCAGTACTGGAGATCTTGAATGCAGCGACAGCGCGTGTGATGCGATGTCGGCCGCCGCATGACGGAGGTGCACAGATTATTTTCCTCTTCCGAGTAGGGCGGAGTCGTGGTGAGGAGCTGCGGGGTCCAGTCGGCGTGTGTTTCCAGGCGCAGTCGGGACGCCGCAGCCTCTCTGGTTTCTTGGGAAAAACAGCGGTTTGAATGGATTTCAGGCGTGGCTTTCTCTCCTACTTCTTGCTTGCAGGGACGGAGAACGGGAGCCTCGTTCTGCCCTTCACAGCTGAAAGCGTCCGCACCTTGTGTCTTCTCCTGTGATCTCGTTGTTCCAGTCAGCCCAGCCAGCCATTCAGCCAGCTTGTCAGACCAACCAACTATAGCAACAGCCAGCACAGGTCCAGCAGATCCAGAACAGGCAACAGAGCAGAGCCCAACTAATCAGTCTTATCAGGGAGCGCGAGTCTCCAGACCAATCCAGTTATCCAGCAGCGATCGAGTGAGTGTGTCCGCGCGCGAGTGGAAGTGAGGATCAACTATTTCCTTATCTACATTTTCTGAAAATACGTGAAACGGAGAACCTTCAGTCTGATCCATTCGCGCGTGGCAACACACACACTCGAGAACTGCTGGTTTGGCCCGGGACGGAGATCGACAACGAACCGGCATCGGACAGCTCAATACAACGACATCGAGATTTCAGCATTCGCTCGGGGGTTGGCGATCTCGGCTGTGGCTGGCAGGCTGGCTTCTTTCTGTTTCTCTTACGTTGTGGTATCATCACTCATTGAGTGCATTTGCATGTCTGTGTATCCTGAATGTGGGGCCACTGCTTCGTTGGGTGATGAAGGTGATGATCAGCAAAATTCTATTCCTTATCTACATTTTATGATCTCTCGTGATTAGCGATTCGATTCTGATTCATCATCCAACATGACAAAGAGCTCCTCGTCCAACTTCGTAGTTATCCACATGATCGCCTAAGTCAAGCTCAAGTGAATACACCAAGTGCTTCATGCCAACAGCCTCAGTTCAAAATCTATCCATTGATGTTATGGCACAACCTCATGTGAAAGCACCTCCATGTCTATCAAAGTTGGGAACTTGAAGCTCCTCTTGTCTGTCACTAGCCTCATCAAAGTCTATTCCTCGTCCTTGATCGTGGTCTCAGCCTCGGCATTCTTGTCTTCAGTTGCCTCAGCAGCCTCGGTAGCCTTCTTCGCCTCACCCTTCTTGGCGTCCGTGGCCTTGCCGCCCTTGACTGGCGGGTCCAATATGGAGCGCACGTTGAACTTGCTGTACTTGTGGAAGTTGGTCACGACGCTCGCGCCAAACGTGTTCTGTAGTAAGAATAGGAGTTGGTCAGTGGTCAATAAATGCCATAAACATAGGCATCGACATAGAATAGTGGACCACTACGTACGCGAAAGACTTCGACGAGGATCACGGACTTTGGCTCCGTGAGGTTCACCTTCTGCTCCGGCCCCATGAGCGCCGCGAGGTCGTTGATCACGTCCATGGACTTGAGGTGCGTGCAGTTGCGACGCTTGATCTCCACCGCGTACTAAAACATCACCAGCGCAGTCACACCAGCGGTTAGCCCGCAAGATCATCAACCAAGCAACATAGCAGAGCAATGTACCTCTAGTGGTGGCACTACAGCTTCTGTGCCATTGATCTCCTTGTGCGCGTCCTGATACTTCTTGAGGTGCGCGGCAATCATGGGCGCCGCGAGCTCCTTCACCTCCTCGCGCGTTGAGTGGCCGAGCTTCTCGAGCGGGATCATGCGGTTGATGAAGCGCGACGAGAATTCCTTCGTGGCCTCGACCTCCTCAAAGATCTTGACCACGAGCGCGAGCGCCGAGATTTCCGCATCAAGGATCTGAATTAGGATCACACCTTTCACACCCTAGTTACGCCAACATAACGATAGTTAGTACGGCAAGCAGCGTATACACCACCTCGGCGGGAGTCAATACGCACCGTGTCGAGCGCGGTGAAGCGGCCGGTCTTGCGCTTCTTGGCGTCGGCCTTGAGCGCGTTGATCTCGTCCTGAAGTTTCTTTTGCACCGATGACGCGTCCCCCTCGCCGTCGCTCTTGTCGTCATCGTTCGCCAGCTGCTGTGCCGCGGCTTCGAGGGCGGCCGTGGTGTTCGGGAAGTACTTATCTGCGGCCTCGTTCAGCACGTTGAGAGCGTCGCGCACGCTCTGGCGCTCCTTGGTCTTGTCGCACGTGACGAGGATGCCGCCGCCGCCCTTTGCGGTCGCGGCCTGGCCGAGCGCGCCTTTGTAGCGTTTCTACAAAAGACACACACGCACAATGTCAGACACACCACATGCAAGCTTATAGCAGTAGCTATAAACACACACGTACGCCCTGGTCCTGGCCGTCGCTCTTCCATGGCGTCCTGCGCTTGCTGCCCACTTCTTCACCCGCCATCGTGTTGTGCTTGCCTTGCTCCAAATTGGAAATGAAAAGAGCTGCTCAAAAATCCGCATTCTCATTTTCAGCCAATAATATCTCTATTACTATATATTTTTGACCAATCATACAAGATACAAGACTTGGAGCTGCCCAGAAAGTGTTGGTTGCGAACGATTTTGATTAGCCCGCGAAAAGCTGCCGCGCCAAAAGCGCCAATTGATCAATTGATACGAGACGAGACGATGGCTGCCTCGACGTTGACGGACAAGGTGCTGCTGCTGGGCTCAAGCCAGGAGAACGAGCTGTACGTGGCGGACGCGGCCACGGGCGGTCAGCTCTACTGCTTCAAAAATGGCCGCGCGTCGCGCTTCGGCGTGCAGGTGCTGCCGCGCACGGACCACCTCGTGGCCATGCAGGACAACAAGCTCGCGGCGCACATCTGGGGCTGGGCCAAGGACATGCCCGTGTTCAAGTGCCACACGTCCGAGAAGATGGGCCCGACGACCGTGACCAAGTGTGGCAACTTCCTCTTCGCCGGCGCGCAGTCCGGCAAAGTCTACGTCTGGGACGTCAAGACGGGCGAGCTCGTCATGGTTTGGGACGCGCACTACAAGAGCGTCTCGGCGCTCGCGCTTACGTCGGACGACTCACACGTGATCACAGCAGGCGATGACGCAGTCGTGCACGTGTGGCGCCTTATGGACATCCTCGATGAGCCGGACGTAACGTCGAGCTTCCAGCAAGGACTCACGCCGGTCGTGTCCTGGACTGACCACGTGCTGCCCGTCACGAGCATCCACGTCAGCCACGGTGGCGTGAACGGTCGCATCTACACCTCGTCGCTCGACCGCACGTGCAAGATTTGGAGCCTGAGCTCGTCGCAGTGCCTCTACAGCGTCACGTGCCCGTCGTTCGTGAACGTGTGCGCCGCGGACGCCATGGAGCACCGGCTGTTCATGGGCTGCGGCAACGGCAAAGTCTACGCTTTGGACCTGAACGCTGCCGCGAGCTCCGTGACCGCGGCCACGGCGCGTATCCTAAGTACGAACGCTACGGCAAATGGTGCTTCGAGCGCGACGCCCTGGGGCCAGGACGCGCTGCTCCCAGACGCCTTTGAAGGCCACGAGGTGTCGGTGACGACTATGCAGGTCAGCGAGTGCGGCGGGTTCCTCGTCACGGGCGACGAAAACGGTGTCGTGCGCGTCTGGGACAGCCTCAGCCGCCAGTCGCTGCGCACGATCAAGCTCTTCAAGGGCAAGGTGAGCGCGCTGCTGCTGATCCCACGACCGCGCAACCTCTTCCACAAGATCAAGCTCGCGCGCAACTCGACGCAGGAGGAAGGCGCCAGCATCGCGCCTGCGCTGCCTGTCGCGCCGCTGAAAAAGTATATGAACTCGGCCTCTTCGTCGCACGACAACGCCACCAGCTCGTAGAGGTACCGTTAGTAAACGGCCCCACTTCCGTGTGTTAATTTGCGAATTATATTAGATACCATAGACACATACACATTCTCCATGTGTGACGCCCTCGTATGCTTCAGGCAATTGGCAATCGCCTGCGAGGCTCGTCGCCTTCCTATCGTGATGTGTTGTGACGCCGTCGCGTCCGACTAAGTTGCGTCTAAACATAGAAACAAGACCAGGTCTATTTTTAGCTCTTCTTCTGAGAAATGGCGCATCGCACACGTCCCAGATGAAGATGATGAAGGGAGGCAGCCTGCAGAACCGGCAGCGGCGCAAGTAGGAGCTTCCCGGCACCACCTCGCTTATCTAAGAGCTCCAGTATCTTCACCAGCGTTACCACCAAGCAGCCACCGAACGAACCATGGATGAACACAGCAGCGACTATGAGGACGCGTCGACGCCGCGCATGCAGCACGAGCGGATAGCGGAGGCGAGCGCGCAGCAGGAGCAGCAGCTGGACGCGCTGCACTCTGGCGTGCGACGCCTCAAGCACCAGGCGGAGGCCGTGAACGACGAGGTCGCGGCGCAGAACACGCTCATCGACCACATTGCCGTGCAGGTCACCGACACGGACGCCGCTGTGCAGACGCAGACCCAGGCCGCCAAGAAGGTCGTCAAGCATCACAAGCATGTACGTTTGCCTGTTTCCTATGCTACCGTTGTATTACTTGCCACTATGACAGAGAGTGACGCTTCGTACGTTTCGTATCTGGTGCAGCTCTGCGTGTACTACCTGATCATCGCTTTACTGGCAGCCGCACTCATCGTGGTTCTCGTCATCTAGCGCTCGCTTTGCTGAAGCCCACAGACAAAGAAACACGCGGATGGATTGCATTTGAATCTACAACAGCAACAGCGAATCGAAATGGTTTAACTTAACACAATCATCTTGCAGCCATCAACTCAGTCTACAGCTCTGACGACAGTGAGGTGAGCCGCGCTACCAAAGCTGCACTACTTGGTGTCCATTCTTTCACGAGGAACTCATGTCATGGAGTGCTAATGTGCATGAACGAGCTCACTTGAAGATCCATTTACGGTCACCACGCACGACAAATACTACAAACGGAATGAACGCATCACAAGACAGAGCACACGATGGCTTTTTGGCTGCGGCTGTGGTGAGAAATCGTAGCGAATTTCTCAGCACAAGCCTAAACGACGCTCGTGTTAATGGTTTGTTGTAGGGGAATGCCTGTTTGAAGATCTCTAGCTACAGCTGGCTAATGAAAATTCTAAAAGCACTCGGCTGGTGAGGCCCAGAGGACGGGAAGAACGAGGGACGCACACAAGCACACTGCTCACACGTCGCACCTCGCGCTCACGACCGCGCTACACTACGCTTAGTAGCGGTAGGTCTCTGGCTTGAACGGGCCCTGTGGGGACACGCCAATGTACTCGGCCTGGTCATCCGAGAGCACGGTGAGCTCGGCGCCGAGGTTGGCCAGGTGCAGGCGTGCGACCTTCTCGTCGAGGTGCTTTGGCAGCACGTAAACCTTGCCGTTGGCGTACTTGCCCGAGTCCTTCTCGGTCCAGAGCTCGATCTGCGCGAGCGTCTGGTTCGTGAACGAGTTGGACATGACGAACGACGGGTGGCCGGTGGCGCAGCCCAAGTTGAGCAGGCGACCCTCGGCGAGCACGATCACAGCGTGGCCGTCCTCGAAGATGAAGCGGTCCACCTGCGGCTTGATGTTCTGGCGCGTGGTGGTGGCGAAGAGGCCGGCCATGTCAATCTCGTTGTCGAAGTGACCGATGTTGCCCACAATCGCGTTGTTCTTCATCTTGGCCATGTCCTTGGCCATGATGATGTCCTTGTTGCCCGTCGTGGTGATGAAAATGTCGGCCTTGGACACCACGGTGTCGAGGCGCACGACCTGGAAGCCCTCCATGCACGCCTGGAGCGCGCAGATAGGGTCCACCTCGGTCACGAACACGACGGCGCCGGCAGCCTTCATGGCCTGGGCCGAACCCTTGCCGACGTCACCGAAGCCGCAGATCACGACGCGCTTGCCCGCGAGCATGACGTCAGTGGCGCGCATGATGCCATCAGGGAGCGAGTGACGGCAGCCGTACAGGTTGTCGAACTTGGACTTGGTCACCGAGTCGTTCACGTTGATGGCCGGGAAGAGCAGCGTGCCGGCCTTCTCCATCTGATAGAGGCGGTGGACGCCCGTGGTGGTCTCCTCAGAGACACCCTTGCAGCGCTTGGCAATCTTCGTCCACTTGGTCGGGTCGGTCTTGAGCGTGCGGCGGATGATGTTGAGCACGCACTTGAACTCGGCGTTGTCGGTCGACTCCGGGTCCGGGATCGTGCCGTTCTCGGCGAAGGCCTTCTCGGCCTTGAAGCCCTCGTGAATGAGCAGCGTCATGTCACCACCGTCGTCGACGATGATGTCCGGGCCGTCACCCTGGCCGTCGTCCGTTGGCCACGTGATGGCGTTCAGGGTGCACTCCCAGTACTCCTCGAGGGTCTCGCCCTTCCACGCGAACACGGCGGCCGAGCCGTCGCGCGCGATGGCGGCGGCGGCGTGGTCCTGCGTCGAGAAGATGTTGCACGAGCACCAGCGCATGTCACCGCCGAGCGCCTTGAGCGTCTCGATGAGCACGGCCGTCTGGATGGTCATGTGGAGCGAACCGGCCACGCGGGCGCCCTTCAGCGGCTTCGACACGCCGAACTCCTCAATGCACTTCATCAGACCTGGCATCTCGATCTGCGCGATCTCGATCTCCTTGCGGCCGAAGTCGGCGAGCGAGATGTCGGCGACGCGGTAGTCTCCCTGGGAAGCCATGGTGATGCGGGTGAAGA
>JAASGO010000510.1:0-21274 GCA_023334245.1 Globisporangium cederbergense
AGTATTACTGCAAGCGAATTCGTTGTCGCAGCCGCCATTTCGTCTGAACGCGCTCCCGTATTCCAAGCCTCGTTATCTATCGGCGACGAAGATCTCATCGACGCTTTCGATGACGACGAGGACGACGAGGACTATAGCAATGCAACGCCGACCTCTTCTTCGGTAGCAAGAGTGGGGTATGGAACACTATCAGCCACTCAAGTTCCCGTGGTGCACACTGTTGATCCTCTATCACCGCAACAAGACCAACAGCAGAGCCAGACGGAGCTCGTGGACCTCAAGAATCAGCTACAGCACGCAAAGGAGAGCGCGATTCGACTGAAGCGAGACGGGAACATCAAAGAAGCGCTCGAGACGATGCGCCGCGTAAAGCAGATCGAGACGCTTCTTGAGCACAAACAGAAGAAGTACGACACACAGGCCAGCTGTCCGTCTCCCACAGTTGCAGTACAGGATCCTGTCATTGCCGCCAAGTTCCACGAACTAGAGCAGTTGCTAGTCGATTTCGGGAACCGAGCGCTGGCGTTAGCGAAAGAGAATCTCTCAGTGGACAGAGCGGCCGCGACCGAGTGGCTCAACAAGGTAAGATGATGATGATGTGGATTGGAATCTGAGGCCTGTGTACGTGTTGCTCACTGGGCTTGTTCTGGCAATGTTGTAGCGCAAGGAATACGCTATCGAGCTCGACAAGCTGCGTGAAAAGCGACAGAATCCGCTGCAGCCGCCACCAGCGTTCAGGGTCGAGAAGGTCACGCGCGAGGTCGAGGTGGAGCTCGCGAACGTCCCTGCAGACCAAGTTTTCGTGACAATCCATTCGGTCAACGACTTACGAGCCATGGCGGGACGCGACGTATTTGTGAAGTTCTGCCTCAACTTCCCATCTGCGACTCCGCACGAAGGCAGGACGAGTACTGTGCGGATCTCTTCGAATGCGCCGCACTCGACGGGAAAAATCGCGCAGCAGAACCAGTTTCGCTTCCCAGTGCAGCGGTCCCGTGGCACACAGCGCCTGATGGAGATCAAGAAAGCGCACTTTGAAGTGTGGACCCCGGGGACGTTCCTACGGAAGGAAGAGCTGGTCGCGCGCGGGTATCAAGAGCTGGTGAGGAAATGAGAAGTGGATGTATGAATAGAGTGGGAGAGCCTGTCTAGTTATCTGGCTGACGCCTGTTGTTGTGGATGCTGGTTTTTGTGATGCGCAGGTGCCTTTCCTGTCAACGTGCCAAGTGAACTGCTGCGTGCCGTTCGTCGGCTCAAACCGCAAGCCGACTGGAGGGAACGTTGAGGTACGAAGTCTATTCACTGGGATGTGTAATTCTAATTACTAGGTGGAGGAGTCTGACTTGAGCTTGTGTGATTCTTGAACGATCTCAGATCTCGATTCAATTCCGGACGCCACTGAAGGGCAAAGAAATGCGGACCGAGATCATCGAAGAGCTTCGTGTTGGCGAGTATCCAGTGCCACTGCCTCCCGTCGTTGCGCCTTCTGTTGCTGGTGGTGCCTCCTTTGCGGAGATCGTGAAGACGAATGCACCAAACGCCCCGTCAAACATGAGTGACGAAGAACTTGCAGCATCAGAGAGCTTTGAGGCAGATGACCCGCACCATCCGGATCTGATTATCAGCTACGATGTGATCAATGAGGAGGTACGCTTGCTTTGCGTTGAGCTTGCCCGCTTGCATTTTCTCCAGAGATTCATGTGCATTTGACCTCCTATGTTTCACCTGACAGCTTGAGAAGATCGAGACAAAGCTGTCGTCGCTGCAAGGGCAGGCAGCGGTGGACCTGAACGATCGCTTCGACTCGCTGTCACTCAAGCGGCAGCTCCTGGAAATCGACATGGAGTCTGGCAAGCTGACACTGGAGATGTATGTCGAGAAGCTCCACGCGCGCATCAAGGATGACAGACAGCTGATTGCGAAACTGATGAAGGCTAATCGTCGAATGGACGCAGCGCGAGTTCTGCATCGTGTCAAGATCATGGAGAAGGAACTCGTCGGCGCTGATGGGGGCTCTGAGGAAACTGCTCTAGCAACATAATCTTTGGAGCACATATGCACATGCAGGTATTGTAACTAATCATCACTGTTGCTCTTGTAGCTACTTGTCGTGCGTTTGTTGTTTCTCTTTGAGTCTGCCGCATTGTGGTGCTGGCCTTCATTTGACTGCCTGTGCAGTTTCTTTAGCGCTGTGATGATCTTGTCGTATTGAACTTCTGCGTCGCCTAGCTCGCTATCGACAGTCAAGCTGTCGGAGAAGAAATGTAGCAGGCTCTCTTCTGCACTCTTCAAGAGCGCAATGCCGATCTGGTTAAAGATACCAATCAGATGCTTCAGCATGATTGTCCCAGTGCCTCTCGAGTCCTTCCGTTGCAGGTACTCCTCGACGATGTCGACCTGAGAGTCAAAATCAAGGGACGAGAGCTGGTTGTACAGCGATCGGAGCAGGTCTTGGTAGGAGCAGTGACTTGGTGTTGCTGGAGTGTACGGAGCTACCGGGATTTGTTGCTCTCTCACAGATGGTGCTGGGCCAATGGGTCTACCTGGGTTGTATTTGTACCACTGAGACATCACTTTCATGAATAGCCTGTACGCAA
Organism: Globisporangium cederbergense; assembly: GCA_023334245.1. Lineage (NCBI taxonomy): Eukaryota > Oomycota > Peronosporomycetes > Pythiales > Pythiaceae > Globisporangium > Globisporangium cederbergense. The sequence continues at coordinate 2,598 of JAASGO010000510.1, forward strand.
TCGTCGCGTCTCGGTTGACGTCAAAGAGGTGTTGCATGCTGAATTTGGTCGTCTGTGGTAGTGCGGTGTCGAGGGTTTCTTCCAGACACGACCAGAAAGCCCGCCTTGGAAGTACACCGCTGTTACCAGTATCACGCGAGAGGAGAGCGCAGCTCAGCTGGGCAATTCGGGGGATCACTTCTCCGTGGCGCCCACTGTCGACGACAAATAGATCCCGCGCGAGTTTCTCGAGCACGCTGACTGCGTATGGGTCCAGCACAAAGGAGTCGAACTCCGTTCGCGAGATGCTGGTCGCACCGGTTCGAAACATCCCCATGTACATGATCAGCTGCTGAACTTGGGTGGTCGTGAGCTCGTAGCGCAACACCGCGAGTCCTTGCTGCAAGCACTCGATCGTTAGGAAACCCTTGTGAGTGCGATCAAAGTGTGCAAAGCACGGATCCAACCTTTCGTAAAGGCTCGGATCTCCAGAGTCCAGCTTGCCAGAAAACCCAGCTTTCAGGCGAATGCGAGCACGCAGAATCTCACTCACACCAGTACACCACCGGAGCTCTGGCGGAACCGAGCTCGACAGAATAGCTTGGTACAGCATAGAAGTGTACGAGACGACATCTTGTTGATCTGACGCGCGAAAGTGTCGAACCAGTTGCCCGATCACTGCCTCTGGCATTAGTTTGTCAGTAAACTTGCTGATCCCCAAGTCGAGCATGGCTTGCTTGAACTCCATGGCGGTCACACCACCGGAGTATTTGGTGTCGAATTTCTCGAATTCGCCTCTGAAGTCAATGCTCAAGTCACTGCAGTATCGTAGAAGCCTTTGGAGAGCGATAGTGGTCGAGGGTACTGAGCTCTCGCCTGGGGCACCTTCACATTTGAGTGCCTGTCGCTCAGTTGGTTCGGCAACTCTCGGCTCGAAATCGCAAAGGAAGGAGTGAACGGCTTTGAGCGAAATCATCTTTTCATCACCCTCTTGATCACTCTTGCTCTTGCTAGCGCGCTGGTACGTGATCAAGAACCTTTGCGTAAGAAGACCGACGCCTTTCCTTGAGAGGATGTCAACAAAGCCGCAGGACTCCATGTGCTTCCAGAATGCCGACGGTGAGATCTCCAAAAACTGATGCACAGCGCAGATCTCTTGAAACTTCTGGAAAGCGTGCTGGAACTTGTCGTGTGAGTACTTGAAAGCACTTGCTAGCGCACTTGCAAGGCGCGCTTCGTCTTCTTTCTTCAGCTGATGCTCTTTTTTTTCCCTCCTTCCGTTCACTGGCAGGTTAAGCGTCTTTCGCACAAAGAGCTCGTAGTCAAGCTTGTTTCTGTCGGACTTCTCGCCGAAAGTCTCGAAAATGGCTCGGACTTCGTCGGTGGAAAGCATGACACCAAGCTGCTTGAAGCAAAGCGCGAACTTGGTCGTGTTGACCCATTTGCTTTGCTCGCCAACCAATTCACTGAAGCTATCCAGGACAGCAGTGCCGCTCTCTTTGTCACTCTCGAGCTTGCCTAGTATTTTCTGGACAAGTTCGACGATTGGCACAGTTGGATTCTCGAAGCGCACTTGCCTTGCATGTAGGTTTTTACTCGTTTCTGTCCAGTTGAGTTGTACGAACGCTTCATACTCGACTTGGTCATCGAGAGCGCGATCATAACTGTACAGCAGAACGCGACATTCTTCATCGCTGAGAGGCAGCTGCAGTACTTCTCTCGCCACTTTGATGAACTCCAATCGAGAAAGGTATCCACGGCTCATTGTATCAGCCGACACAAACTCTTGACGCCAGTTGGAGAGGATCTGTGTCACTTTCTTGCCTGCCACCTGTTCGGCCTGAGAATGCGCAATCTTGCGCAGCTTGGACTCGATCTCGGCAATCTCGATTGCTGGGCTCGGTGTTGTCCAGTCCAAGAACTGACGGTAGTTGACCACAAAGCGTCCATTTACCTTGGTCCCAAAGCACTTCCCAATTTGCTTCAGCTGCAATTGAGTGAGAGCTTGGAACCCGTGCTGCTCGGCCACTGCCACGAACTCATCCAGGGAGACCACGCTTTGTTCCTTCCAGTCAAAGCGCTCAAACTTGGACACGAGATATCCGTAGCTCCCGCAGATGAGCTTTCGGCAGTTGCACGCCAACTTCTGAAGCTTCTTCATGTCGTAGCGACTCACCTCGTCGAGGCTGACTGCCTCATCCTCTCGTTTCATTGTAGCTTCCAGACGCACAAAGAGGTCGTTCATTGCAACCTTTGCGTCGTCGTTGGTCTCGGCATTCATCATCTGGAATAACACATGCGCATCTTTGGCTTCGAATCGAGCAAACTCGCTGGTCTCTTGAGTCAGTACGCTTTGCAAATCTTGCTTCGTCATTGCTCCGTCGGCTGAGTTCACCTGCATGAGCAGCTTTTCCCGCAGCTTGGGCAGTCCTAGCGCTTGGCATCGTTTGAGCACCTGCGCCAGGCGGAGGGATGCATCAGAACGCTCCACCATGTGGAGGAAAGCATGGTACAAATACTCAGCCCCGTTATAGTCGAACAACACGATAAGGACTCGCTGATCCTTGGCGGATAGCTTGACACCTAGTCGTCGAAGCGAGTCGCGAAATCTTCTGATTGAGATCGCGCCAGTGCCTTTCATATCTCCGATCGATTCAAACGTAGACAGCGCGTGTGGGATGTCTAGGCATATCTCCTTGATGATCGTCACCACAGGATGCTGGGCTTCATGCTCTTCAACTCGCTCTGCGGTTGTGATGGAATTGATGAAGTTAACCATCGGACGGTACGCAACGAGCGATTTTGGGTTCGTTGAGGACACGGAGAAGTACTCCATTAGCTGATTGAGTAGATCTGGATCAATCGCCACGCGTGGAACTTGCGATAGCACAAAACCAAACTGCTTCCGAGTGATGGCGCAAGCTTTCGCGGCCTCTGGGATCTTGGCTTCGATCTTGCGAACGAGATGCGTCCCAAAGGACTCCAACTCGCGCGAAGTCCAGTTCTTGAACATCCGCTGCAGCTGCAAGTCGGTGTCCAGAATGCTGCAGCGTTGTGCTTTTTCATTTTGACTCTTTGCAGCTCGATACAGGCGAAAGTGGTGTTGAACGGTCTTCGCTGCGTCTTGGTGAGTCAGTTGGGGAGTGTGTAGTCGTGAAATCTGCTGATTGAGAAGATCAAGCCGTGGAAGATTCACACTTTGGCTTGTGGCGGCATCGATTCGACGTTGCTCGTGCTTCTTCTCCAGTTGCTCGTAGACGAGACTCTTGCTGCTGGTGGACGCGATCGCTTTCATTCGATCTATGAACGCCTGCTTGCGTTGCTGAAACTCTCCAGCAGCCGAGACTGTGGTCGTTCGCGTTATTGGTTTGGCGATCTTGATCTCGCTGCGTATCTTTTCACCACCGATGTGGGCTGCTCTCGCGACAGGAAGATGCGCTTGTTGTTGGGGAAGTGACTTCGAGTCGATCAGGACTTCAGCATCGGCATCAGCCTCCTCTATTTTTTCTTTACGAGACGAAGTGACTTGCACTCTTTGCGCTGCCGCTTCGGCCTCGTCGATGCCCGATGCTTTGACGAGGTCCTTGTACTCCTTTTCGAAGTCAAGCAGCTCGAATCCAAACACCGGTAGGCATCGCTTGAAGATCGCGCGGCTGACTTGTCCTGATTGCTCGAAGTCATACCTTTCGAAAACTTGGAGTGGAGAAATAAATTCGCTCGATTTCTTCTGCTTCTGCTGTTGAAGGAATCCGCGGACGGTATGTCGCAGCTTGTGGGTGAGCAAACGAGCTGAACAGCTCATGCGCGGGTTGACATGTTGGAAAAGGTAGTGGAGAACAACAAATCGCTCCTTGTTGCTACTTGAATCGCCTGAACCCGTCTGGCTCAGCGTCAAAGGTGCGAACGCTGTTTTCACGGTCTCCAGCTCTGCGTCAGACAAGAAGACACCGTATTTCTCCAGAACGGTGACGAGATCTGAGATCGCCATACGAGTCTTGATCTGGCTTGAGTCACGCGTTGTCTTGAACGCGTCTTCGACAGAGTAGATTTGCTGAGTGTCGATAGCATACTCAAAGCGCTCCTTGATCTTGGAAGTGATCAGCTCCAGTGACTCGGAAGGTAGACAGAAGGTGACAAACTGCCGGTAATTGAGTCGTTTGTCCATTTCCGGTGAGAAAAGCTTCATGACAGCGTGCTGCTGGTCAAAGTCGAGAACGTGCAAGTCCATCGATCGGTTGAGTGCTCCGTGAGCTCTTCGCGACGAGATGAATTGCAGGATTTGGAAAGGGTCTCTCCATTGGATCAGCAAAGAGATTTCTCCGGCCGGCTGGTCGCCGCGGTCAAGAAGTGGAAACCAGCCTCGAATCGTCTCGCCGTTGGTCAGCTCCGAGAGCAAAACCCCACATCTGCCAATCATGCCATCGTCTTGGTCGTCGCCGTCGAGTTCAATCTGGTCGTCAAATACGGTCACCCACAGTCGAAACTTGGCGAAAAAGCGCAGCAAGCAGGCATCAATCTCCATGACGAACGACTGTCTGCTGCACTCGAGATTGTACTCGGGTGCAGTTGCTTCTGAAACAATGTTGGTGAATGCGTCTGGGAAGCCAAGTAGCTGGTAGTGCACGTACGACGATGGTATGCGTGACAGTGTATCACCTTTCTTCTTTCCATACGAGCGCAAGTTCTTGCAGCCAAAGACGGTGATCTGTAGCTCGTTGACTTGGTGCTTCTCGTTGTCTTCGTCTGTTTCATCTGCTAAAAAGTCGGCTTCGGATAATTGAGAGCACAACTTCTTCTCTCGTGCAAGTAGCTGAACATCTTGAGGGTACGAGCGCAGATGGAGCCTCCAAATCTCGGATATCGGGCACGAGAGGCGAAGTAGGACACTGAGTGTTCCCATGACCTTGTCGTCAGCATGCCCTTGGATTAGCTTGACCGGCAGCGTGTGCTCCTTGAGCACTCCCTTGGATTGCAGCAAACTGGAGAGACGCACGAACGCGCGCCCAATGAGCTTGAAATCTCCACGTATTGCTTGGTGCACCTCGAGAACAAGAGTCTCCGACGCCAAATATCTCAGAAAAAAACCGTCTACCGTCACCTTGAACGTCGACGAAAAGCTGTATTCGGGCCGACTTCCCATCAGAAGTGGTGTTGTCTGTGACTCGAAATCGTAGAAGTCGCACAGGATGAACGTCGACGAGTTCCCACTCACAACGTTCCGATCAAAGTTGCCACTGATAATCAGGAGCTCCAGAAGCTGCTCTCCAGGAGCAAGATCACGCGCTGCCATGATAAGAGACTCGGAAATCGACTCGACATCACTCGACTCCTCGTCGCTGGATGAGCTGAAGTTGGGTTCATCGTCTGAGACCCGCGTCTTTTGCAGCAACTTCGCTCGAGCGTACTTGAGCTGGCGGATTTGGGCTTCTAGCTGATGGATTTTCTGCTGCCGTTCTTCAGCAAGCAGCTCTAGCTCCTTGATTTTGCTTTGTAGAACTGTTGAAGCAGAGACTTTTCGCGATGTGAGGTCTTCGATTTCCAAAGTCAGCTCACGGTTGATGTTGGTCTGCGCATGTAGCATTTTCTCGCATCGCTCAAGCTCCTGCATCGCTTTGAGATGGGCCATTTGCAGAACGTGCACACGATTTCGGAGGTGCTTCACGCTGTTGTCGTTCTCCCCAATGTTGAGGAGTGGTGCTGCCATCATCGATTGGCTGTCGTATCTTCGACTGACAACATGACGCGCCCTGTTTACAAGCAAAAAGGCAATGGTTAGCTAGGGTGAAGGCGAGACAGAGAGAATTCGCAGAAAACGTACAAAGTCATGTTCTGCGCAGTCATGGGTGGGTCATCAAGCCGTAATGGAGAAGAGCAAGCGTCACGCTTCTCAGTCCCGGTCGGAACCGTAATGTTGACAGCCTGTGGACGTCTGGTTGCCTCTCTTGGCGGCTCTGACATCGGAGCTTCAGTTGTAGCTTGAACGACTGCAACACTGCGTGCATTCCGTTCTTCGTTCAGATGCTGCTTGATCTTCGCCATCTCTTGATCAATGGAGTCCTTTGCCTGCTTGATGAGCTTGATGTTGCTCTGGAGCTCCTTGTTGATCACTTGAAGCTTCTGGTTCTCTTCTGTCATGTGGCTGATCATGACCTTTTGTTGCTCGTTCAGCTTCTCGAGGTCGAATATCTTATCGATGCGCTCCTTGCGCTGAAAAGCGTCGTTAATGAACGGGCTCTCGCACAGTGTTGTCATTCTCTCTTCAAGTCGTCGGTTCTGGTCGCGAGTCAGTGCGACTTCTTTCTCGAGCTCAGTGGCTTTGGTTACTTTTCCTTCTAGACTCTCTCGCTCCATCAGCGCGTCCTGGAGCTGCGTACGAAGCTTGTGAACTTGGCGATTCATCGTCTCCATCTGATCGAGCGTCTTTTCTTGAATTTCGCGCTCAGCTGCGGCGTTCGACTCGAGGTTGTCGTATCGCGCATTGAGAATTGACAGCTGGGCTTGACGATCGCGCAGCTCACGTTTCAGTTGCTCAATCTCCATCGCTGAAGTTGTTTTGGACCTTGGGTGATCACCATCGCCCGACTCATCTCCACTAGACTGAGAATCGTTGTTATCCCTAGTCTTTCGACCCTTCAGCACTTGTGATAGCCCTTCCCCACTGCGCAGCTTTTCGTTTTCCCTTTGCAGCTTCACGAGCTGCTTCTCCGCGACAACCAGCCGGTTCTTCAATGCTTGCTCGAGCTCTCCTGAAAACGTGTCACGGTGCAGCTTCCGCACATTGTCCGCTTGCTTATCGAGAGTGAGGCTGTGGAAGTTTGGAGCTTTGGTGAGATTTGCCTGGCTCGGGTGTTGCTTTTTGCTTCCACTCGGACCTTTTAAAGTAGTGGAGATGGCTCCTGCTGGTCGCGATAAGTGAGGCTTGAGCCTGACCTGCCGCAAGGTTTCCTCTAGCATGCGGTTCTTCTCCTGTAGCGACTGCGTTTTCTTCCGCAATGCAATGTTTTCGTTCTTGAGAGCATTGATAAAGCGCTCGGTGTCCAGATCACGCTTGACTGGGATCGACGCTTTCCCACCCGTCTCTAATGTGCACAAAGACAAACAAACAAAGCGATCACTCATCAACCCACACGAGCAAGCACTTCAGAATTCATTCACAACAAGTATCGCTCGCACCTTGGTCCTGCTGGTTGTCGTTCTCCTCCGCCTGGCGTTTCTTCTTGAGCGCTTCCTCGATCATCGCCAGCTTCGTGAACATCCTGTCCACACACGACACCAAAGCCACAGCAAGCCGCATGAAAGCCCATGCAGCGTTAATGCAGTAAGCACAGCATATACACACCCAAACACGCAATCATCACATGTAGAGAAGATGCGACTCTTTCTTACCTCTTGATCGTCGCCTCCTGCTCATTCTTCTTCTTCTTGAGCGACGTGTTCTCGTCGCGCAGCAGCAGATACTTCTCCTCAAAGTCCGTCGCCATGGTGGCCATCTCTCTCGCACGCGCGTGCGCGCTAACTATTTGGCGTGCTACTGTGGGTCGCTTCCTGGTAATGCTGCTACTATAGTGTGTGCTCCTGCGCGGGTCTTCTGCATCTTCATCTGTTTGTTCCCCTTGTCATGTGTGACAGACAATTTCAACAACAGGCGAGCGCCATACAAACACAGCGAAAACGACCGACCTCTGAAAAGTCGCGCGGGTGCTGATCAAAACCAGCACTTTGTATCGAGTGTGGTTTTCTCTCCGACCGACCGACCAAAGCTCAATCGACCATCACTTCTGGTTGCCGCTTTTGTAACCTTGTTTAGAACACATCAGCTAAATGCTAGTAACCATGACATAACTGACAAGAGGGAGACCAGACCAAGACCAACCAAGTGACGTTGACAGCCAAACGAAGGACCAAGGAAGAGAAGACCGAAAGTAGAGCACTCGCTTCGATCGCCAGCACCAGCACGAAGCACGAAGCACCAGCACCAGCCGCAGTTAGAGCAGCACACCCGCCCCCACCGACTCCATCCACAAAGCACAGTATCCGCAACAGATCAGCTATGAGTACCGAAGTCGCCGCCACCCACGAGCAGCCGCAGCCAGTCGAGCACGTCGAAGAAAAGCAGGACGTGGTCGCCACGATTCCGCCGGCCGTCAGTGATGTATCCACCAAGGTACGACGCGCAGACAGGCTGTATCGAAGGATTCGGCATGTGCAATGCCGTGAACTAGAGCGATGCCGTGTGCAGAGATGTGTCTGCCTGGTTGAACCATGCGATTGATGCATTTAGCTGGTTGGCTCGTGGAGAATGCGGTCGTTCACGGAGCTCCGGAACGACGATGGTACATGGCCATGATATGGAATGTGGGTCTGACACCATCGACGTCTGTGTATGTCTTGCTGTGAGTGTAGCACCCACTGCAGAACCGCTGGGTGTTGTGGTACGACAACCCAAAGAAGCGCCACTCGACCGAGACGTGGGAGGAGAACCTGAAGAACGTGTACGCGTTCAGCACCGTCGAGGACTTTTGGTGGTGCGTGCTTGTTTGTTCTTTATGCGATATATCGATAGCTCATAGCACACACCTCACATCGATGCGTCATGTGTTTGCTGCTACGTGACAGCCTGTACAACAACGTGCTGTCGCCAACGAAGCTCGCGATCGGCAGCAATTACCACTTGTTCAAGGAAGGCATCCGCCCGATGTGGGAGGACCCGATCAACGCTAAGGGCGGCAAGTGGATCTTCACCAATGCTCGCTCGCGCAAGGCCAGATTAGACGAGTGCTGGCTCCATGTGGTACGCCAGCTCACGCAAAGAAGTATCACGATGGCGATGCCTGTGGTTAATAGGAATTTGTCTGTGTGCTTTTGTGCGACAGATGCTCTCGTTGATCGGCGAGACGTTGCAGGACGACGACGACATTTGCGGTGCCGTCGTGAGCGTGCGCAAGGCCCAGGACCGCATCGCGATCTGGAGCGCAACAGCAGACGCGGAGGACCGCCAGCGCGCGATCGGCCGCGGCTTCCGCCAGGCGCTCGTCGACTTTGGCAAGAACGAGATGCTCAAGTACCAGTCGCACGCCGACGCGGCCGCATCCGGATCGAGTTTCCAGAATGAAGTGTACGTCTTAACGTTTTGGTTGTTGTTTGTTCATGATGATTTGAGTTCTCACCACTTGCATTTGCGGGACTATCAACAGAATGTATGAAGCTTAAGGCGCAATAAGCGATTCGTGCGTGCAACAGCCACCTGCATCTCACTGCAGTTGCAGTGGTGTTAGTGCGCCGAGTTGTCGTGCCTTGTGCTTCTAGGTGGTAGAGAGAAATCCTCATTCATTTTCATTTTAACCCCTTTTTTCTCCACTTCTTCTTGCCTTCATTTTCTTCATGTGCGCTTGTCGACCCTTGCTTGGCCTGTCACAAGAAATGGACGGATGGAGAATGATGTGTTTAAGGCACAGCTGCAGCGCCAAGCAGAAAGATACCACAAGCATCAGTGAAATAGAGGCACCAGCAAGCCAAAATCACAAGCATCAATCACGGAGCAAACGCTCACAACGAGGGTGTGTTTGATACAGTTAAGAATGAGTTTTCATCTACTGCTCCGAGACCGCAAACAGTCGAACCGATTCGTCGTCGCTGGCCGTGAGCAGGCCCGTGGGCGCCGCGGTGGGCGTCGCACCCGGCGCGAACGCCATGTCGAGAACCATATCTGTGTGGCCCGCGAGCGTCTTGATCTGCTGGCCGCTTCGCGCGTCCCACACGTAGATCAGTCCCTCGACCGTACACGAGTACACGATCGGCAGCGTCGGGTGCCAGATGAGCTTGATCACACCTGCGGGGTGCTGGCACGCGTGGCGGCACTGGTTTGTGGAGAGGTCCCAGATGCGCACGAAGCCGCCGAGGCAGCCCGTGGCGGCCCACGGCATCGTGTTGCAAAAGCCAGCACTGTATAGGTAATCACGCAGAGATAGAACGACTTGTTAGCCAATTAGAAAAGTCATGGACAATAAAACCGGGTTGGCAGCTTACCACTCGACCGAGTTCTCGGTCGCCTGATCGGTGAACTGTTCGTGGACCGTGCCTGCCGTCGCCTCGTTGTGGTCGTGCGCGAATGTTGCGAGCACGCGCTTGGCCTGGATCTGCATCAACTTGGCGGTGCCGTCTTGCGAGCACGAGATCATCAACGGTTGCTAATAAAGTGGAAGAAGAGATATGAATGAGTAAGGGGCAAGGTCCGCCCGAATGTACCGATACACATTGAATCAACTTACGCTTGGGTGACAGGCGAGGAACGTGACTGGACCCTCGTGGAAGCCGTGGCCACGGAAGACGTGCACGCATTCACCACTCTTTGGGTTCCACAGTCGCACAGTGCCGTCGGTGCTGCCAGTAACGATCATCTGCACCAATAGAGCAATTTGCAAAGAGTGAGTCTCAGCTCAACCACGGAACTTGTGCCTTCACTTTCTCACACATGAAGCTCACCTTGCCAGATCCAGTGAAGGAACCACACGTGACGCTGTCTTCGTGACCAGCAAACACGTGCATGCACTCGCCAGTCGTCGCAAGCCACATCCAAATGGTGCCGTCGCCAGAACCCGCGAGGATGATGTTGCCTTTCTTGTGCCAGTTGACCCACTCGACTTCCTGCGATGGACCCTCGAGCGTCTGCACCAGGTTGCCAGTCGCCACTTCCCAAATTTTGACAACGCCGTCGTAGCCGCCTGTGGCCGCGTACTTACCATCGAAGCTAAAGTCCACCGACACGACCGAGTCGCTGTGGCCCGTGAGCGTGTGCAGCACAGTGCCGTCTTCGCGGTTCCAGATCACGCCGATGTCGTCACCTCCGCCGGTGATCACGATGCGCGAGTCCACTGGGTTCACGCAGATCGAATAAACCGGTCCGGAGTGCTTTTGGAAAACCTAGAGCACCAGCGTCCAAAGCAGATCGATAAGATTCTTTCAGCCATAGTTCGGGCACATCATGCAAATGGGCAAGCAGTACGCCACGTACCATCTCAGCGTCATCACGCACGTCCGCATCCTCCGCCGAGATACGTCCGTCCTCGTCGTTAGTACCGACATCTTCCATGTCCTCTTCGTCATCATCTAAGCAAACAAGTAGCAACAGAGCCAGTAGCGCATTAGCGAGTCCGTCCGTTCAATTCAACTCACCATTCCAAAAGCGAGGAGCTACGCGCTCCGCGCCGTTCAGCGTTACAAGCAACGCAGAGATTCTCAGCACGCCCACTCACCTTGAGGCGCCTCGCCGAGGTCGAACTCGTGCGTGGCATCGTCACCCGTGATGAGCTCGATCTCCTCCTCGTGCACCGGGTCGTTCGCGTCCGCCATGTTTGCATCCATCTTTCGCTCTTTCGTTCTCTTGGTTGTCAGATTCACCAGCTGATGGACATCGGCGGCACTCCCACCAAAGTACGATTATTTCAACAAGCTCACGTTTGTTGGTCCTCTAAAGTACGATAGAGGGTACTTTTACGAAAATTACAAATATGAACTCCCAAGCCAACATGCTCAACATGTTCCCCCCTCAACAAATAGCACGACAGATTGCGGACGGACAATTAGATAAGAGTGAGCCCACCCAGCAAGATGCGCTTCAGCGTGACGCCGAGCTCGGCTGTGGCCGCATGCTTCTGCATGGCCGCGGCTTACGTGGGCGTACTCTACACGCTGCCGCGCACGATCCGCCGCCTGCCGCGCGACCACCCGACCCACGTACGTCCGACTGGCTGACTGGCTGACTGACTGACTGACTGAGCCACACGAGCTGTTGTTCCGCTGCTTCAAGCAAGGATACGTCACTGGCATTGAGCTGGTGCTGGTACTGGGGTTCTAATGATCATAACGATCGTGTTTGTGTTGAAATGACATGCATCAATGTGCTGCTTTCGCTTGATGGTATTGTGTATATGAGCAGATCCTGGCGCGCTTCCTGCTGATTTGCATCTTCTGTGCGCTATGTCCGTTTCTGCTGGCGGTCTTCTATGAGCATGTGCGTTGTGCTATCTTCAATGCCATGTATCCGCAATGAGAAGACACGCGCATTAAGATCGTCATTGGCGTTAACCTCTCACGTATGTGTTGTCGTCATTGCTCTGCACAAAATAGGATGACCGCAGCATTTCGTTTGCCGCGTGGCTCGGCATCCGCCACGACGGCCTGGTGCAGGCGATCCTCGTGCCGCTCTTCATCACGGCGCTACTCTTCACGGGCTCGCTGCTCGCGAACGCGATCCGTCTGCTGAACGTGTCCAAGCAGTTCCACTCGAACGGCATCTGGTTTGCGGTCAAGAACTCGGCGCTCTACTACTCGGTCACGCACGACCGCCTGCCGTCGCTGCGCAATTACGTCCTGGTGCGTGAGCAAACATGATCGTGATGTTATGGTATGCGCTCTGTTTCGTATGTCAACTAACCTAACAAACTGAGTGGGTGTCTTGGTGTCGTTTACTAGGGTCCACTGACGGAAGAGTTCGTGTTCCGGAGCTGCATGATCCCGTTGCTCGTGTGTGCAAACTTCACGGTGAAGCAGATCATCCTGGGCAGCCCGCTCACCTTTGGCGTTGGTGCGTAGCTAATGACGTCTGTGATTTGATGTGCACTTAATCCACTCGTGACCTAACGGAGTGACTTATGTTCTGTGACTGCAGCGCACTTGCATCACTTCGTGGACCACGTGCGAAATGGTCGCTCAGCGAAAGACGCTGCTCTGATCGCTGGTGCGTTGCGTTACCCTCTACTTCATGCTCACGATATCGCAAGCACTATGATCAAAAACTAAAATTGTGTATTTGGTTCGTGTGCTTTTTGTGCTTTTCCAGGCTTCCAGTTGCTCTACACGTCGATCTTTGGAGCCTACGCGAGTTTCCTGTACTTGCGAACCGGTGCGTGACCTGACCTACTCTCCTTGTTTACTGCCACATCTCTGCACTTAAGAATCCTGACTTTATTTGAGCTGTGTGTTTGCTGTGATGCAGGTCACTTTGCGTCGATCTTCATTGTGCACGTATTCTGCAACGTCATCGGGTTTCCAGATCTCTCGTTTTTCAATCCAGAGAATTCGCTGCACCCATTCCGAATAGGTGAGTGGTGATCCTCTGCTACTATGCCCACCATTCTCCATGCTGCTGCTCATGATATCTCTCTTTGCTCTTTGTCTTGCTCATCACAGTGATCCTTGGCGCGTACTTCGTTGGCATCTATGGCTTCACACGAATGCTCGTGCCGTGGACAGAGCCGTCCATCTATTCCTCTGACCTATGGAATATCACGACGTCCATTAGAGCAAACGACGTGGTCGGGTTTTGAAAAAGCAGCTACAGTAGGAATCAGCAACAACAGCCAGCAGTCAAGAACTGATACTGACTGAGGAGGACAGCTCCTCACTGAGAAATGCATCGTCCCCCATCCATCCCCCGGGGAGAATCAATAGAGCATTGCACGTTTTGTGAGCAAACACACACACACACTCGCAGCTCAAGCACCTTGATCGAATTTCGTAGTAGCATGCAGCACAAAACTGTCTGTCTGGCTCGTGGAAGAAAGAACTCGTCTTGCTCCAGTCAGTCTACTATATTCATCCAGACAGCATTCTCAATCGATGATGTATCTACCTCCTCTCTCGTTCGTCTTCCTCACTTTGCAGCCTTGCGCGGGTTAAAGCGTTGGAAACGACCCGAAGCATTCTTCTGCTGGTTGCTTTCTGCGCCTGTAGCGTCTTCACCGGACGACACACTTGCAGCATCCGCTCCACTCTGATCCGAACTCGTGGGCCGGGACTTGGAATTCTCCTCGCTTGGGGTGGCGTTGGCGATCTGCTGCTCAGCGCTACGCTTGTTTTCCAGCTCTTGCACTCGAAGCTGTTCATCATTTCAGGTTAAAAAAAATAGAGGTTTAGCCAGATATCCACAGTTTCCAGTTCGCCATCCCGCAAGCAAAAGAAATGGCAAACAACGGACCTTGCTTTCGCTGAGTTCTTTCTGGAGTGCAGTCATCTCAGACCGCAGAGTCGTGTGGTCTGCAGTCAGCTGCTCTACCAGCTTGTCTTTGTTGCGCAGGCGAGCTCTCAGATTCTATTCAATTAAACAACGTTAGCAAACAGAACCGCCAACCGTTATCAGGCAACAGCGATTGCTTCTTACCTTGTTTGCGAGGCGCAACTCGGCGGCAAGTCGACCTTCTCCGACCGAAAAGCCGTTGTTCTCGCCAAGTCCGAGCATTTTGTGCTTGCTGAGGAGCCAGGATCGCTGGAGCGCAGAATGTGCCTCGAGTGCCTGGCGCAGGAGACCGGACTGCTGGTCGAACATGTGCTGCATCTCACTGCTCGATGGAGATAAGAAGAAATCACGCCCGTCCACATCGTCGTAGTCGCCTTCTTTTGCGCCCCCAAACTGCACCTTCCTGCTTTCCTGGTCTTTGTTTCGCGACAGCTGTCCGAGTGCGACCATGATGTCCGTGCCCTCGGAAAGCGTCAATCCAGGGAAACTCGGTGTTACTGCCTCAACTACATTTGCGTGCCGTTCTGCAACAAACTGCTCTTGCTCCTGCTCTCGAGCAACCGCTTTCCTTCGCGAGGCTGAAGTGGAGGTGCTCGGTCGCTCGACATCCTCGGTCTTCTTCTTCGCAAGTCGCGCAGCGAAATTCTCAGCTTCAAATCGATCATCGAGTGCGTCTCCACTGGCGTACAGTGGGGCGCTGGTAATGTAAGCTGTCCACTCGTCCAGTGATCGCGCTTCGAGCTCGGGGTAGTTCTTGTCATCCGAATCACCGCACTCCTGTCGCCATCGAATCGGCCACTTCCGCTTCCAGCTCCACGGGCCACTATCTTTTTGCTCCTTTTGCTTCCGACTCTCAAGCTTGCTGCGCTTCACCTTGTTGTCGATCGCCACGATCTTGTGTTGATGGATGCTCACCTGCTCATTGCAGATGAGTTTGACAGTCTTTGCCGCTTCAAGCAGCGGATACGAGCGGTCCCCAATGATAGCGAGCGCGTTCTCGACGAGCTGATCCACATCATCGATGAAGTTGGACGACAGCTCATACTCGAGGCGCCTGATCTTGGCTAGGATCTTGAATAAATCCAGGCTCCTCAACCGCTTCATGGTTGTCTTGTCCTTGACTTCCAGACCAGCGAGCAACGGTCCGCAGAAAGGCAAACCCTGGCGATTCGTCCCCATCGTTGACCAGAGCTTCTCCAGCATTCTCCCAAGCTGCACCTTCGCCGGCGCATTGTGGCTACAGTTCGGGCAAATGAACGTCTTCAGCTTCTTGGAAAACAAACTCGTCGTTGGCAGCTACGGAAAGAAACACGAACAAAGTCATCGTCAGCAAAAGTAGCAAGACATCTCACGCATGCTGAGATGGAAGAGCAGCACAGAACTCACAGGTGGGAAGTTGTCGTGCGAAATCGCCAACGGGCACTGCGTGCACTTCCAGAGCAGGTTCTTCGTCACAGGCTTCCTCGGTGAAGCGCCTCGTTTCCCGCTGTCCAGATCCACGAGAGTCTCTTTCTCGCCCGTGATAGCACATGTGTGGCGAGGACAGAACCACGACACTTCCTCATCCTTCGGGAAAGGGTACGCCCCCAAGCAGAACTGGTGGTACACTTTCGTGCACTCTGGGAATTCGCACACGATCAGCTCACCTCCATATCCGCACATCAGACAGCGCTCGTCGGATTCAACCTCGGAATCGTCATCGTCCACATCGGCATGCATGCCCAGGTGTGCGTGGGTCGTCACCGGGATGTCAAGCACAGGAGGTTTCTTATTGCTAGGTGCTGCTGAGAGATGAGTCGGTGGCTTTGATGGCGGCATCTCCCGCTGTGGAGACGCCTCAGGGATGCTTTTGGATGGAGAGCTTTCAGCTGAAGACTCGCCCGTCGATCGCTGGAATCGAGACCGTTTCGACGACTGGCGCAGTCCACTCGGAACAGCAGAAGCAAGTTCCGGTTGCTCGACTTCAGACTGTAATCGGCGCTTGAGCGACCCTTCTCGCAGCTTCTGCTTCTCCTTTTTCATCTTTCTCGTCGATGGCGTCGCTGAGCTTCCCGGCGACAGCGCATCTGTATCCTCTGGAACAATCTCGTCTTCGTCGACAGCCTCCTCCTCACTTTTCACGCTCTTTCGGCTCGACTTGAGCTGCTTGGACGGATCTTTCGTACACTCGGGGCAAAACCAGTCCCCGGGGGGAACGGCTACGAGGGGCGGCACGAGGCAGTTCATGTGGAACTCGCGCTTGCAGTCGACTCCGTCACAGAGGATCAAATTCGAGTAGTGATCATCCACGCGGTTGCAGATCTCACACGGCAGGTCCACGACGTCGTTCTTTCTCTCCATGCTGTTTCAAATGACAAGAGGTTCACACAGTCAGCACGGCTCACTCTTGGGTTTTGTAGTGGCTTTTAAACGTACATGCGGTCGTAGAAGCGGATACCGGCGCCGTCTGTGCCGTCCAATATGAACATCGCTTCCTCCAGCGCCTCCTGCATGAGCTGTGCGTTGTACTTCTTCGCCGACTTGAGCACGCCGACATCCTGAGAGAACGGCAGAATGGCGCTCTTGGGCACCCATCCACTGTTGAAATTAAATACCACACATTTAGCGTCAGCATCAGCTCAATCACAATGGTATTCACCTCACAATATACAGACAGCAGCCAGAGCAGGGCACTCACAAATTCCTCGTTCCGAAGAAGTAGACGCACGCATGGCTCTTCTTCAGGCGGTACTTGGACATCTTCGCATACTCCCCCGGCTCACTGTACTGAAGGTCATCATCACACCAAGCAGGTTCATGTGAGCGTTACTCTCATCATCTATGGCATGAGGGAAAGAGAAGGAGGAAAAAATAGGAGCACTGTGTACCCGCGCCGGCCAGGGAGGGTAGCTGCCCACACGAGCGAGCACGAGGCCCGCGTTCTGGTTGAGAATGTCGTGGAGTGACTCACTGTCCGCTAGCGTCTCTGCAACAACAACAGACAGGTAAAGAGATGGTACACACTGGGTTGTGAGCACACTGGTGAACACATATCATCGCACAAGCCAAGCACCAACATCATCTCACCATAGTACTCCTCTCGGCGCAGCGCCACTTCTCGCGGATCCATGTTGTGGGTCTCTTTTTAGGGTTGTTGAAACCTGTGGCTGGAGATCACTCACACTCACTGGCTTGAAAATGGTGAGAGGGGGGAAATTGTCGGCCACACACGCAACGAGCACTCGTTCTCTGGATCGCGTCGTTGGTTCACTACACTAGGGGTGTCTACTGCATCAGTAGGAGAGAGCGACGAAGGGGGAAGGAAGCCACACACATGCACACATACATAAGGAGAGTGAGAGTGAGAATTAAACGCGACACAGTTGATGGGGTCTCAACCAATTTCCACATTCCAACAATGTCGCTGAGAACGAACACGGGCAAGCGGGGGAGGAGGAATACACATGTATATGCATTAGAGCCCATACACATACACACCTGCGCTTGTGCTGCTGAGCCGCGTGTGGTCTTCTGCTGGTGTCACTACAGCGGCTGGTGGTGGTGGTGGGCGAGTGGATCCCACGCGCGCGCTTCGTCCGACGCTTCCGCGCGCTTTTTGCCTTGTCTGTCGAGCGAAACGCTCCACAACACAGACAAAAAGCGAAAACCTTATATCATTTATCTAACTAGCTATCAGATATGAGTGTTAAACAAAAAATGATAGTTACAAAAATGTCAAATGTGACACGGACATTTCACTGAGCATACGATTTTGGCCTTGCGCATTGTATGCTCAAAGTGAAAAGGCTACGCGGGTTTTCTGCCACGATTTTCTTCTTTCAAACCCATGACAGGACGCCCGCAGAAGCGATTCGATAAACTACTTTCTTTTCGTATGGTCTATTCTATTTTAATTCACGGATTTCCTGTCAAAAGTTGTGGGCGCTGGCTATTTCTCGGACATCATTTATGAAGCACAACAGTATTCTGGAACTCTTTTTAAATCGGTCTTTATGGCAACCTAGTATTGCTCTCCCAATTTTTGAACAACTTTTGAGGACAGTGTCGAAGTACAGGATTTAAACCCATCGAGACCATCACTCGAAACGACCCGCTTTTGTCATAATTCTTTCGCTCGCTAGATTTTGCAGTGGTATTAGTATATGTTTACTGAAACTATGACAATTCTTCGTAAAATATATAGAATTCGTACTATTTGTAATTGTTGAGCTTGAGGATGCTTGAAAAGCGGAAAGAAAGATGCATGACAAGTCGAAAACTGGAGGGGAGAGGAGGGGGGTTACAAAAGGTGCAAAATGTCTACCTCTAGGGGAAATGATCAAGAGTAAAGCGATTGGACACAAGGAAAAAGGCTCGAATGACACCATAGTATTATCTAGAATTGGACAAAAAGAAAAATGATCGCAAGACGCCGTGCTATTGTCTAAAACTGAATGGATGTGGGCGAGAGAAGCCACGGCGAGCGTATTACACGCGTACTTTCAGCCTTTTCAGTAAAAGATTTGTGTGTTTTCATTAAAAGTTTTAAAATATGGACAACGCAGTAATTCAAACCTATACTGCTTCATATTCTAGTCTTGTAACGGGGCTCAGTCCAACTCAGCTATCGCAAAAGCGAAGAGCTGTGTGGATCTGACCCTTGAGGAAGCGTAAAGCAAACGGAACTCACACAGAAGTATGAGCC
>JAASGO010000511.1:0-21240 GCA_023334245.1 Globisporangium cederbergense
CCCCCCCCCCCTTTTTTTCACAAATCCGTCAGCGACGATGACGTACACGTTCTCGCGCGAAGTGACGGAGGTGGACGTGGCACTGCTGCAGCAGCCGTTCATCCGTGGTGAGAGCGACATCTTCGCGTACCTCGCGGCGCTCATGAAGCAGCGCACGATGATCTTCGACGGCGGCATGGGCACGATGATCCAGCAGTACAAGCTTTCAGAGGAGGACTACCGCGGCGAGCGCTTCAAGGACTACAACATGCTTGTGAAGGGCAACAACGACTTGCTCTCTCTCACGCAGCCGCAGATCATCCACAAGATTCACACCGAGTACATGGAGATCGGCGAGGCGCAGCTCATCGGCACGAACACGTTCTCCGGCACGACGATCGCGCAGGCCGACTACAAGATGGAGGACATTGTCTACGAGCTCAACTTTGAGTCAGCACGCATTGCGCGTCAGGCTGCAGACGAGGTCACGGCGAAGAACCCGCTGAAGCCGCGCTTCGTCGCCGGCTCGATCGGACCAACGAACCGCACGCTCTCGATCTCACCCAACGTCGAAGACCCGGGTTTCCGTAACGTGACGTTCGACGAGCTCGTCGAGGCGTACTACACGCAGATCGAAGGTCTCGTGGACGGTGGTAGCGATATCCTCCTCGTGGAGACCATTTTCGACACGCTGAACGCCAAGGCGGCCGTGTACGCTGTGGATTTGTACCAGGAGAAGACGGGCAAGAAGCTACCGCTGTTCATCTCCGGCACGATCGTCGACATGAGCGGTCGCACGCTCTCGGGCCAGACGACCGAAGCATTCTACGTGAGTTTGCGCCACTCGAAGCCGTTCTGCATCGGCTTGAACTGCGCGCTTGGTGCAAACCAGATGAAGCCGTTCCTGCAGCGCCTCTCAAACGTCGCCGAGTGCTTCGTGTCGGTGTACGCGAACGCCGGTCTCCCGAACGCCATGGGCGGCTACGATGACGGTCCGAAGCTCATGGCGGAGTACTGCGAGGAGTTCTGCAAGGACCAACTCATCAACATGATGGGCGGCTGCTGCGGCACCACGCCTCTGCATATCAAGGCGATCGCCGACGTCTGCGCCAAGTACTCTCCACGTCCGCTGCCGGAGCCTCGCGACCCGTTCATGTGGCTCTCAGGTCTCGAGGACCTCGTTGTGACGAAAGAGCGCTTCAGCTTCCTGAACGTGGGTGAGCGTTGTAACATCTCCGGTTCGATCCGCTTCAAGAGACTGATCATGAAGGGCGACTACGGTACTGCGATGGATATCGCCCGTCAGCAAGTCGAAGACGGCGCCATGGTCATCGATGTAAACGTCGACGACGGTATGCTTGACGGTGTCGCTGCCATGGAGCGATTCCTGAAGATTGCCGTCACGGAACCGGATGTCTCGAAGGTGCCGTTCATGGTCGACTCGTCCAAGTTCCACATTGTCGAGGCCGGGTTGAAGTGCGTCCAGGGCAAATGCATCGTGAACAGTATTTCACTCAAGGTCGGCAAGGAGCTCTTTTGCGAACACGCTCGTATTGTCAAGCGTCACGGTGCTGCGGTGGTCGTGATGGCGTTTGACGAAGAAGGCCAGGCGGCCACGGAAGCGGAGAAGGTGCGCATCTGTAAGCGCTCGTACGACATCCTGGTGAACGAAGTGGGCTTCCCACCGGAAGACATCATCTTCGACCCGAATATTCTCACGGTCGCCACCGGTATGGAGGAGCACAACAACTACGGCGTGGACTTCATTAACGCGTGCCGCATCATCAAGGAGCAGAACCCGTATTGCAAGATCAGTGGCGGTGTCTCGAACCTCTCGTTCGGTTTCCGAGGCGTGGACGTCATCCGTGAGGCGATCCACAGTGTGTTCCTGTACCACGCCGTGAAAGCCGGCATGGACATGGGCATCGTGAACGCCGGTATGCTTGAAGTGTACGACAACATCCCCGAGGACTTGCTCAAGCTCGTCGAAGATGTTGTGCTCAACCGCGACCCGAACGCCACGGAAGCGCTGCTCGACCGCTCGTTGATTGAGAAGGAGAAGATCGAAGCTGCTAAGAGAGGTGGCGTGGTCGCTGCCGTCAGTCAGCAGGAGTGGCGCACAAAGCCGATTGGCGAGCGTCTCACGCATGCGCTGGTGAAGGGTATCTCCGAGTACATTGATCAGGATGTGGAGGAGATGCGCAAGGTGTCCGTGCGCCCGCTGGACGTGATTGAAGGCCCGTTGATGGACGGCATGAACGTGGTCGGCAACCTTTTTGGCTCGGGCAAGATGTTCTTACCGCAGGTGATCAAATCCGCGCGTGTGATGAAGAAGGCGGTGGCGTACCTGCTGCCGTTCATGGAGGAGGAGAAGAATCAACAGCGACTGGCGAACACTGCGAACGGCATTGAGAACGAGGTCGAGGACGAGGACTCGCAGTACGCCGGCAAGGTGCTCATGGCAACTGTGAAGGGTGACGTCCACGATATCGGCAAGAACATTGTCGGCGTCGTGCTCGGTTGCAACAACTACAAGATCATCGACATGGGCGTTATGGTGCCGTGCGAAGACATTCTTCGCGTTGCTCGTGAGCAAAAGGTCGACATCATCGGTCTTTCGGGTCTGATCACGCCGTCGCTGGATGAGATGGTGTACGTCGCTCGCGAAATGAGCAAGGCTGGCATGAACATCCCGCTCATGGTCGGCGGTGCCACGACGTCCAAGATGCACGCGGCCGTGAAGATCGCGCCTCACTACTCGACGCCAGACCACCCCGTGATCCACGTGTTGGACGCTTCGCGTAGCGTCGTTGTGGTTGGCAACCTGCTTCGCAAGGACGAAGAGCGCGATGAGTTCGTCGAGGAGCTGATGGAGGACTACGAGGAGCTTCGTGAAGAGTACTACGCGTCGCTGGACGACATCAAGATCGTGAGCTACAGCGACGCGCGGAACAAGGGCTTCAAGATTGACTTTGTGAACAACCCGCCATACCAGAAGCTCAACCGCGTCGGTCTTCACGTGGTCCAAGACCTGGATCTGAATGAGTTGGTGCCGTACATCGACTGGAACCCGTTCTTCCAGACGTGGGAGCTCCGCGGGCGGTACCCGAACCGTGGGTACCCAAAGATCTTTGACGACGAGCACGTGGGCGCTGAGGCGAAGAAGGTCTTTGACGAGGGACAGAAGCTGCTCAAGGAGATCATTGACAAGAAGCTCATGCAGGTCCGTGGTGTGTCTGGCATCTTCCCTGCGTATCGTGAGGGCGACGACGTGATCGTGTGCGACCCCAAGCAACCGGAGACGCCCGTGTCCAAGTTCTGCATGCTTCGTCAGCAAGCCGAGAAGGAGACGAACGATCCGTATATGTCGTTGGCGGACTTCATCGCACCAGCTGGCACGGGCGTCCAGGACTACATCGGCGGTTTTGCTGTCGGTGTCTTTGGCGTCGAAGAGATGGCTGCGAAATTCGAAGCGGAGCACGACGATTTCAACAAGATCATGTCCCAGGCACTTGGCGATCGTCTTGCCGAAGCGTTTGCCGAATACATCCATCGCGAGATGCGTGTGAACGACTGGGGCTACGCTGCCGACGAAGTCCTGGACAAGGAGGAGCTGCTCAAGGTCAAGTACGACGGTATCCGTCCCGCGCCTGGGTACCCATCACAGCCAGACCACACTGAGAAGCGCGCGCTGTGGGATCTGCTCAAGGCGACGGAGCTTATTGGGCTGGAGCTGACCGACAGCTACATGATGCTGCCCGGCTCGGCCGTCAGCGCGCTCTGTTTCGCGCACCCGGAGTCACAGTACTTTGCCGTCGGCAAGGTCGGCAAGGACCAGGTAGTCGAGTACTCGCAGCGCAAGGGCCTGAGCTTGGAGGAGACGGAGCGCTGGCTGGCGCCGATCCTGGCGTACGACCGCGTCATTTAAGCGCTTGTGAAGATTGCTTGCCACCGGGTCTTTCGCCATTTCTATCTCGAGGGAATTACGGAGTCTTGAACGATAGAGGTGCCATCTGGGAGGAACTGGAGCCAGCTTCTCCCGATGCCATCTCTGCTCGTCTGCTGCGCGTTTGGCTTTTTGCTGAGTGTATGCGCAGATGAGGAACCATTCGCATGTTTTGCTTCTTTAGCCAATGGTCAAGTTCGAGAGCTGTATCGAGTCGAGGGAGAGAGAGAGTGAACGAAAGTGTGTAGGAGTCAACCAGACAGGTGATGATAGTGTGTGTGTGTTTGGAATGCAAATGCTGTCGTTGTATCGCAAGCCTGGATCTGTTGTTCTTGAGGATGGTGCTGGTTCTGAACTGGTTGACACGCAAAAAATGATGTGTATGTGTACGGGTGCTAGGCTCCTAGGGAGGCGTGGGCGCTTTAAAGATAGCTGGACAAGCTGTTGACATATGATACAAAAGGTGAAGACCTGGGCACGAATCGGGGTAGCTCACGACGAACTCGGTGGATAAAATCGGCGGGTGGCGCGCGGGTAGAAGGGCTGTACGGGCGCGTCCGCCTGCAGATCGAGCCTGGTCGTCATGCCCAGCTGGAAGCGCGAGTCCATCACCACGGGGTTGTTCGAGCGCATGGGCGGACTCGTGACCTCCTCCTCCACGTCAGGACGGTCCGCGACAATCGAGCGGAAGTGGTACCCTGCTCGAGCGAAGGCCGTCGGTAGGAAGGTCTTGGGTTTCTCTTCTTCGTCCCAAGATGCTGAGAAACGCAGGCGTTTGTACCGAGACAAGCTGTGCATCACATCACATCACCTCACACAAGGCCAGTCAATTATTGACATTGCTGAGCCAACCGTTCATCGACAAGCTCACCTACCTCTCTGCTGCGCTTGAGAAGATCAGCTCAGGGGACACGACTCGGCGCGGCTCCGGCGCCACGAGCTGGAACGGCGGGAGCACTTTCAGCTCCGTGCACACGTCGCCTTCCTGGTTGTTGTCTCCATCGCCGTCGTCCGCTTCCTTCTGCTTATCGTAGCGCTCGCTCTCTCCGATGCGCTCGTGCTCCTGGTTGCTTCCTGCGAAGTTGTGTGTTTGAGGGAGCGTTCGGACGCGCGAATGAGCTGCAGGGTCGACACTTGGTACTCCACGCTTTACCTGGTCGTGACTCCACAGAGGCGGAATCGGCGACGCTGCCCAGTCCTCACGCTGGTCCATTGTTCCCGAAGCCCGATACCACCGCTGCGACTGGTAGAAGGCGACGACGAGGGGCGCGTAGAGCAAAAATTGGGCAATGGCTTGATATTTAGCGCCTCTTGACGAGCTCTTCTTTGCTCGCATGCGAACTTTCTCCCGTCTGTCTCAATGGAGAAATGTGTTGTATCCATCCGCATAGAGACCAAAGAACGCGGGAGGAACCTGGGACCGCGAGGGTTTTCTTCCGTTTCTCGATTGGTCGATCGATCGCTCAATCAGCACCACCCACCCGCTGCTGGTGGTCAGCGTCGCGCTGAGCTGAGCCGAGCACGCGCCGTTTCAGCGATTGGGATGACGCGCGTTAAGCGGTGGATCACATGGGCAGCATGCGAGAACCTTCACCCACGCTAGTCATTCTGTTTGGCAAAGTGTAGCCATTTTTCTACAGTCTCTTCTGACACGTTTGACGCTTGGGATCATATACAAAACGAAGCCTGTGCTGTCTTCCATTAGATGAGCGAGCCTGTGGCGGAGGACCCCGACAACCTGTTGTTGGTAGGACCTGTGTTCACAGATGACGATGGTGCAGTGTACAGCGACGGCCCGTTGATCTTCATCTGGTCGAGATCGCTCTTCAGTTTCACGACGCGGTTGATGAGCAGGTCCTGGCGGCGCATGGCCTCTTCCAGTAACAGCGTGATGTCTGTGATCATGAGCGCCATGCCCGGCGTAATGCCCGTCGAGTTCTGGTTCGAACCACGTCTTGAAGTGCTATTGAGGCGCGCTGAGGTCGTCGCGCGCACGGGGATGAACGGGTCCGAGAGCCGCCGCTCGACCTGTTGGATGCGCGCGAGCGAGCTCGTGGCGGCATTGCCGATCGAGAGCCGCGAGTAGCTGGTCTTTCTATCAGATGGTGACAGCGAGAGCGACGCGAGGTGAACGCTCTCGCTTTGCCGCTTTGGCTCAGACTCGTGAGGTTGCTGTTGCTGAGATTGTTTTCCAGGCGACGAATCCGTGCCTTTAGCTTCACGCACGCCACTATCCTTTATGTCTTTAAGCGGCACGGCCTGCGGGTTGCCCGTCACCATGGCTCTCCCCTTCGCGACCTGCGCCATCTTGGTCTGCATCGCCGGGTACAACGTCAACGCCTCGAGGAATCGGTTCCTGGACAACATGCGCAGTTCACAGAAGCACAGCGTGCGCACTGAGGCCGTGCGTCTGTTGTCGGGACTCAAGATCGCCATCTCGCCGAAATACTGGTTCTCGCCCAGGATGCCGATCTGCACCTTCTTCCTGTGCACCTCGACGGCGCCACGGAAGATGAAGAACATCTCGTGGCCGATCTCGCCCTCGATGATCACGTCCTCCAATGGCGCAAAGTGGATCATGCGCATGTTAAGCGCGAGCTCCATGAGGAAGTTGGGCTCACTGCCCGTGAAGAACGGGAACTTGCGCAAGAATTGATCGTTGATGCTCAGCGCGATCTTGGAGCGCAGCTTTGAGGACAAGTCTCCAAGGATCTGCTGCTCCGAGTTGAGTTTGCTCTCGCGCGAGAGCCGCGTGTTGTGGTAGAACTCGCGGATCTCCATGCGCAGCTTCATAGGCAGGTCGCGCGCGCCCATGTACTCGTTTACTTCGTCCATCTTCTGTCGAAAGCGCGTCTCCTGGATTGTCAGGCTCGAAACCAGCTCGACGATCTACAGCCAACCATTCGTTAGTATCGCAAGTATGGGGCATTGAAGACTGCATTATAACACAAGGATTTACGTTGGTGATGCCGTAGGCAAAGATGCCGCCGCCCGTGATCATGGCGAAAATGCTGAACAGGCGTTCGTCCGGGTTTGTGCCGGAGATGTCCCCAAAGCCAATGGTGGCGAGCGTCTGCACGGCAAAGTAGAGCGCGCCCACGTAGCGGTCCCACCGGCCGGCGTGCAGCTCGTCGAGCCCCTGGGTTTTGATCCAGCTGACAGAGCTGCTCGCCTGGGCCGCGCCGATGCCGTGGAAGATGCAGCTGAACCAGTGCGAGACGAAGGTCACGAGCATGCAGTACTTGAGCAGCGAGCTGAGCGTCGAGCGGATGAACACGGCGTTCTGGATGCGCCGCAAGATGCGCGAGATGCGGAACAGCCGCAGCAGACGCACGAGGCGTAGCAGCTTGAGCGACTTGTAGAGGGTGCTCGAGGACAAGTCGGTTTGGGGCACCATGTAGCCGTAGGGGAGAGCTGCAACGACATCGATGGTGAACCACGAGTTGAAGTAGTTGGTCGCCGCGAGCCGCCGGTTGTACCGGATCGTGCCGTCCACGTCCACTGCCGTGTTGAACGTCATGACCTAGGTGGACAGAGTGTTCGCATGGAAAGGGCGCACAAAGTAGGCGAATCAGTTCACACGGCAGGGACACACGCCAGCGAGTGAGTGTCCACCTACGATGTCCGCAGAGAAGAAAATGTCCACCAGCGTATCGAAGTAGCTGTCCGTCGAGTCCTCCGAGTTGAACGACACGTCAAACTGTCGCATCGAGGAGGACAATACATGATATATAGTCACGTCAGAAGTCCGCCGCCGGCAAAACCATCAGCAGAAGACCTCCACGAGTGTCCTCCTTCATGCGACACCAATAGCTCTCACCGGAATGACGAACGCGTTGTAGAAGATGAAGAAAATGCTCACGACGTCCCAGGCGAGGCGGAAGCGTCCCAGCGGGTTGATCATCTTGCTCACGTGGCGGATGATGCTCGTGTGGCCCGAGACGCTCTTCATTCGGTGCAGGCGCTTGGACGTGAGCTTGCTGGTCGGCGAAGCCGCTCCTCCAATAGCGGTCCCACCGTCCTGTACGCCCGCCGCTGGCACTGCTCCGCTCAGTAGCTCCGTGAGAACTCCTGAGCCACCGTCAGCACCACCTTTGGCTTGCACCGCGGATTCTCTGCGCCAGAGCTCCTCAGTCGTCTCCTCGGTCACGTGCTCGAGCTTGGGCACATGCGGCGGCACGGGCTCGTCGTCGTCGTCCTCGTTCGCCTGACTGGGCGTGTAGAAGGGCGAGTTGCGCATGCCCTTGGCCGTCGCGGCGTGCATCTTGGCGTACTGCTCGTACTCCTCGCCCGGCGAGAGAGTGATGTGCATGCCGCGCATCATGGACGGGCTGCTTGCAAGATCTCCGAGGATGCCGTCGCCGTTGGTCATACCACCCGTCACGAGCGTCGTCGTGATCTCGTGCTGAAGCTGTGTGCGCCGGCGCAGGCGCTTGTGGTAGAAACTGTCCAGGTCCAGGTCCTAAACAAAGCCGCACAGTGCAGCAATGGCGAAAGATGAGACCAATTTGTGTGCCACCATCATAGAGGCGTGTTTGTACGTACCGACTCGGCCTTTAGTTCAAAGAGCTGCTTGAGGCGCTTCGAGCCGCGCCGCACGTTCACCTATTGGTAATGATAAGCAGTCGGCAATCAGTGATCGACGATAGCAATGGTAAGCTTTCCACACTCTCTTCTCAAGAACTCACCTTGGCTCGGTCGATGGTGCTCGCCGATTGGATGGGCACCTGTGGCTTCTGGGGGCTGCCACTAGCATTCGACTGCGAGCCGTTGCTGCCCGTGGCGCTACCTCCATGCGACTGGGCTTCAGTGGCATTGGGGGCCAGTGACGGAGACAATGGGGGCGGTGGCGACGCCTCGGGGACGACCTTGTTCACGTTCAGGCTCATGTTCGTTCGTTCAATTGAGCTGGTTGTTGGTGCTGGCGCATTGATGTCCAGTAGCACGAAGGGACGTGAACAATGGACGGTGGTTTCTGAATTGGCGTATCGCTGTCCGCTTTCATGAATTCAAAGATTGTGGTTGATTTTGGTTATGAGGAGGTAGAAACTGGTCGAAAGGCGATTAGCTTCCTGCATCCGTTTGCTTTCCTAATCCTTCCGAGTGACCTGCTGCTACTCGGCGCTCTTTCGCATGCGTTCGTGGCTCAGGGCCAGTTGCGTGCTGTGAATGAACGTGACCTCGTCATGTGACGGCGATCTCTAAGCGTAGTACTGCAGCGTGGCCTTCTTCTTGGCCGAGACGACCGAGATGCCCTCCATGAAGTCCTCGTGCTTGATCACCGTCGAGTCGCGGCGTAGTGCCAGCATACCAGCCTCCACACACACCTAATATGGTAAACAAGCCACGTCAGTTTTCCAACAATAACAGCAGCAACAACAACAACAATCGCGTATCATCATAAAGGAGTAAACTGCCACCGACGTACGTACCGCTTTCAGTTGGGCGCCGTTGAAGTCGTCTGTGCAACGAGCGAGCTCATCAAAGTTTGTGTCTGCCAGTTGCCGAAATCAAGGACACAAGAGTCACATTAGCATCGCCATGACGACAACACCTCTAATGCACACATGTACGATGCCACTTACCTTCGGTGTCCACGTTCATCTTGCGCGAGTGGATCTGCATAATGCGAGCACGCGCTTCTTCTGATGGGTGGGGCAACTCGATCTGTTCATAATATAAAAGCATAATGGTAGCAGTGGTCAATACTCAGCCCAGGTACAAGTTGGCTGAATAACTAAGCCCCTCATTTTCCCCTCCCCGAATATATGCTCGCTCACCTTTCGATCGAGACGGCCGGATCGGAGCAGCGCCGGGTCGAGCACGTCCGGTCGGTTCGTCGCCGCGATGACCTTGATGTTCGTGTTGCTCGTGAAGCCGTCGAGCTGGTTGAGCAGTTCCAGCATCGTGCGCTGCACCTCTCGGTCACCCGACTGCTCACCGCCAAAGCGCTTCGTACCAATCGCATCCAGCTAAAATACAAAACCAAATACCAATTGTTAGCAAATAATCAAAGACGCGCTGAATAGCTCAACCAGTCGCATTAAACAGCTCAATGCACGTACCTCATCAATAAAAATAATCGCACCGCCGCGCTTCTGGTCCTTACACTTCTCCTTGGCGAGCTCAAAAGCGTCGCGGACGAGCTGTCACATTATAACCATGCACCGATTAAAGTATTAGCAAATGCCCAATTCTTTGAGCGAACCAGATCACATTTAGCCAAGCGTACCTTGGCACCGTCACCGATGAACATCTGCACGAGCTGCGGCGCAGCGAGCTTGAGGAAGATCGCGTCCGTCTGCTTGGCGCACGCACGAGCGAGCAGCGTCTTGCCCGTGCCAGGAGGGCCGTGCAGGAGCACACCCTTTGGCGGCTGGATGCCGATCGCGTCAAACTTCTCCTTGTGGGTCATCGGCAGCACGACGGCCTCGATGAGCTCCTGGATCTGCTTGTCCAGGCCACCGATGTCGCTGTATTCCTCCGTGGGCTTCTCGTCAACCTCCATCGCCTTCACGCGCGAGTCGTACTCTGCCGGGAGCTTCTCCAAGATCAGGTAGCTGTCCTTGTTCGTACCCACCAAGTCGTTCGGAATCAGACTCTCCGAGTCCACGAGGCCCGGGATCGGCAGGAAGATCGTCTGGCGCGTCGATGTCTTGATGACCGCGCTCTTGCCCTTGCGCTGCGCGTCGACGTCGGTCGCAGCGCCGTCCTGCTCGTCCTCGTCGTCTTCAAGCTCCAGGATCTATTGCGTTCGATAGCATAACGACAGCAGCACCCAAAAGATCAATACGCTGCCCTGTCCAATACAATACTACTAATGATTGCATCCTGCTATGGTCACGCACCTCGACGACGTTGGCCACAAGGTACGGCAGCTGCTTGTTGAGCTTGACCTTCTCATTGTTCTCCTTGATGCGCTCGCGCTGCGAGTTGGACTCGTGGTTGATGCGCTGGATGTCGCTGCGCATGATGCGAATGTCGTTGTCCAGCAGGCGGATGCGCTGGCGGAGCTCCTCGTTCGACATGAGCAGGATCTCCGGGTCCAGCTCCTCCTCGGCGTTGCCCCAGATCTCGTTCGATTCGAGCGCGCTCATGGTGCTCTGTTGCTGCTATCAGTCGCCTTCTTGGTGTGGTACTGGTTGTGCGTAGGCTCACACAGATGGATCGAGAACGCGCTTACTTCACTCGCGCCTGCTTGTTTCCTTCTTCCTCGTGCTTCGCGTTTGCTTTGCTTGGGAATCCTACGCAAGATCTTCCCCCTTTTGAAAAGACACAAATGGAATTAATGGATACTAAACATGCAAATATAGCAAACCTACTAGCTGAGGTGTTTATATCTGTAAATTATGCATTTATGCACCTCCTCGTTAAAGCCGCATGGTGGGACCACTTCGCATTTCTTCAGGTTTTCGCTAAAACCGCATGACACAAAAGTTGTCTCTCATGTGTGACCTTGGTGGTGGTGTTACTCCTGCTTCCTGCTCGGTATGTGCTCCCTAAACAAACTTGCCTTTCCATCGTGTCGTGCAGCTGATGCTTACGAACTCTTCTTCGCCTTCATCCTCCCCATCACCATGGGTCTTCGAATCCTTCTGTTTCTTCGTCAACGGGTCCTCCGGCGCGCATGACGTGATTGAAATCTCCTTCGTGTCGGGGTCCTGGGATATCCGCACCTCGGCGTCTGCACCAAATATTATTCCACAAGGTGAGCATTTCTGAACACCACAAAGCCTGCAAACGAAGAGCTCCCGACAAAAAAAACGTACCTGGGTTGAACGGGCGCAAGTAGCGCAGCAGCTTGGACTTGAGCAGCTGGATCGGACCGGTCTCCACGTTGCGCGCGCCGTACTTTGCAAAGATCTTGCTGGATGTAACCTTCCCACCGACCTTCGCAGAGCGCACTTCGTAGTGCATCGAGTCGAGGCGGGACATGTAATCGGCGATCCCATCCTACAGCAATGAAGGACAGCCTGGTTAGACTACGAGCCACCACCACTAAATACTCTGAAGTACCAAAAGCATACCTCAGTCCACAGGCGATGCCAGTAGATGCCGCGGTAGTTCTCGTCCAGCTGCGAGAGCTTGAGCGTGATGATCTGCGCGATGTGCACTTGCTCAAATGGCAGGAACGGGATCACCTACAAGTACACACAGTACACACATAACGCAGGATGAGGGCATGAGCTACCGTCGACGAATAACTCGTCATCGGATACAGTTACTGTAGCCCCGGTCTTCACGGACCGTACCTGGTTGATCATTTTGCCGAAATTGAGGCGCTTCCACTGCGCATCCAGCGCCGACTTGACCACTTTCTCGAGCGTCGCCATGGGCACGTCTGACCGCTTCTCGTACTGGATCATCACGTGCTCCATTTCGACGACGCCGATGTCGGACACCAGCACGAAGATCACGTTGCTCGTGTCGACTTTCCTCGAGATGCCGTTCTTGTAGTACGTGAACTGTGCGCGTGAGCTCAGCGCTTCCATCAGAACTGCAGCAAACACACATGAGTTACAAGGTAAATAAATGCCTCACGACCTTAATGCCACCGTCTCGATACAACACGCACCGTCCAGTGTGTGAGGAATGACTTTCTGCACCTCATCAATCACAACCACTGCTTTGCCCGAGCAATGGTGCAAGTGCTCCGCTAATCTGTACCCATACAGAGTACAATACACATAGAGATTAGAGGCATATAACCACCCGCAGGATAGCGATGCACGAAACACTATGCACCTCGTCTTGATCTGCGTATGGTACTCCGTCACGGGATTCGTAAAGTTGTCGCTAAAGTCCTCGCCTCTTCAATACACAAACAGCGTAGCACAGTAACCAATCAATCGCACCACCTTTTGACGGATAATAAATCAACCCAAGCAGAGACGTACCGAAAGACCAATAGCCCCGATGCGATGCGCTTCTCGCTATTTGGCAGGCGCGTGCGGCGCTGAAACAGACTCTCTGCCAGCAGGTTAGACATTTCCGTCTTGCCCGTGCCCGTCGGCCCCGTGATCGCGAGCACTAGCGGAGAGCGGTCTTTGCTGGATGTTCGCCTGTACATCCACGCACCAGCACATTCACACGCAGATAGGACGTTAGGGTAACAACACCTGCCACCAACATATTTAACTGCCTCAACAGCACGTACGAGAACTCCCATGCTTCAATCGCGGCCACCACGGACTCCAACGCGCGGTCCTGGGCTTTCAAGTGCGTGTGCAAGTAGCTGCGAACGGACTGCGACGGGTTCTCCACAAACGTGCACTGATCTGCTCATAGCAACGCACACCGGCATTGCACAGGAAAACACGTGAGTACATCAATGCACCAGCACCAGCAAAGATCACTCAGCACAGCTGCAGAAATCGATAGTGCATCACAAAGCCACCAGAGAGAAAAGCAACCGCATTTGAATCACAATGACGTACAGCCAAGCCCCGTGTAGAACCCGAGCGCCTCCAGGTACTGCTGCCACGGGATGTCCAGCGCAGCGACACTGGGCACACACGTGGCGGCATTCAGCAGTAACCCTAACAGCAGCAGCGGCCATAGCAGCAGGACACGGCGGCGGTGGCCTCCTCTGCGCACGCCGCGCGTTACCGTCGTCGTCGACTTGGCGGCGCCCCTCGTCATTCTGCCAGACCAGCTAACGGGTGTGTTTTGGTTCGTGTTTCCATTTGAAAAAACCTCGGAAAGGGTGAAAACAGCCACGTGACCTCGACAGGTTTTCGTACAGTCGCTGGCTGGCTGGCTCAGCAAAGGCTGCCGCTTGAAGATAAGGCGACGTCAATACTTCCTGCTTGAGCTTGGCTTGGTGCAGCGACTACCACACTGGCCCGTGGCCCTAGCAATGGTGATCACAATTCACGTACCGTACAGTTATCTGTTTGATCTACATCCACGTATTTCACAGTCATGTTCCAATCGCTGATATTTCTATTCAAATGCTCCTTTCCACTTCGTGTCGCAGCTCACTCCCGTGAACTCTGCTTCATCCTCTTTCTTCTCTTCCGCACAGGAAGTGATCACCACTTGGCTGCCACTTGGATCGAACGATATCCGGATCTCAGCATCTAGAGAGACCACACGACCACAGCAACGCAACAAATCCCCCACAATGTTAGCCAATCCTCCACGGCATCATCGAACGCAACCAGGACACGCACCTGGGTTGAACGGCCGGATAGAGCGCAGCAGCTTGGATTTCAGAAACTGGATCGGCCCCGTCTCGACGTTGCGCGCGCCGTACTTGGCGAAGATCTTGACGGAAGCGGCTCGACCGTCCACCTTCGCCGACCGGATTTCGTACTGCATCGAGTCCAGTCTCGACATGTAATCCGGGAGCTCAGGCTGTCAAAGGGAACAACATACGCATACTTGTTAGCTACATAGCCTAGCGAACAGACGTTGGAGTATGAAGCTACATGAGTACATCGATCCAGAGGCGGTGCCAGTAGATGCCGCGGTAGTTCTCATCCAGCTGCACCAGCTTCAGTGCAATGATATCAGCGATGTGCTCTTGCTCGAACGGGAGAAACGGGATCACCTGCAGCCATTCAATCCATGAAGACCACAAACTTAGGCATCAGGCAAACTTTGGCATGTAGGCTACCATCACAATCAAGTGCAATCCCACCTTGTCGATCACTTTGCCAAAGCTCAGTCGCTTCCACTGCTCGTCCAAAGCGCTCTTGACGACCTTTTCGAGCGCGACCGCCGGAATATCTTCACGGAACTCGTACCGAATGAGTACCTGTTCCATCTCAGTCACGCCAATGTCGGACACGAACACGAAGATGACCTGCAGCAAGCGAGTTGAAGTGTTAGTGTACGGAACAGTTAGCAATAAAAAAAACCCAGCAGCTATTCACATTGCTCGTGTCGAGAATCTTGATAGTGTTGCCTTTGTAATACGAGAGTTGAGCGCGCGAGCTCATGGCTTCCATCAGCACTGCAGCAACAACAGATATAAGCAACAAGATCAGGACATCGATTCACTACCTGCCCTCCTTCACTATCATCTCGATGCAGCATCAGAGCAAGACTTCGTACCGTCCAGTGTGTGCGGAATCACCTTCTGCACTTCATCGAAGACCACGACGGCGTTCCCAGAGCACTCGCGCATATGGTCAGCTAGTCTGTACATATTCGACCATAGTGTTAGCTGCATACTGTATTCACACAGGATCGCAGAATGCACGCATATTACAGTACCATACCTGGCCTTGATCTGGGTGTGGTACTCGGTCACTGGGTTCGTAAAGTTGTCGCTAAAGTCTTCGCCTCTAACGCACAAGCGATAGAAAATGCGCATGATGAGCGCTTTGTGCATTGTCAGTAGCCAATCTGGTGCAAATTACGTACCGAAATACGAGCAAACCGGACGAAATCTCCTTGTCGCTGTTGCGCAGCTTCTTCTTGCGTTTGAACAGGCTCTCGGCGATGAGATTGGACGTCTCCGTCTTGCCTGTGCCCGTGGGTCCTGTGATCGCGAGTACCAGCGGCGTTCGGTGCTTCTCCGAGGATCGCCTACCATGCATGTAGCAATGCGTCAGTCAGTCAGTACGAGTGAGAGTTATTAGCTAGTCACATTGATTGCAGGGCAGGCCAAACTTACGAGAACTCCCAGGCCTCGATCGCTGCGACGATGGACTCTACGGCGCGGTCCTGCGCCTTCAGGTGGTTCTGTAGGTGGCTGCGTACGGACTGCGACGGCTTCTCCACATAGCTGCACTGGTCTGACATGACAAAAAGCCGGCAACAACAACAACAACAACACACATAAAGCAAATGATCACGTGTTAGCATTCATAGAAACATTCCATTGGCGTTGTGCCATGAGAGCAAGTGCTGGACACTCACAGCCGAGTCCCGTGTGGAAGCCAAACGACTCAAGATACTTGCTCCATTGCGGGCGCAGCACGGCGCTCACAGGGGACAGGAGCGGCAGCATCAGTAGATACGTCACCAGCACTGCACTGAGCAAGCTCCCATGTGCTCTTCTCGTTTGCAGCAGCGGCGCCATTGCTGCCTGCTATGCACGTCGTCGTCGAGTTCGTCTTCTCAGCTGGTAGATCGGTTGATCAACTGCAAACCAAGCGTCGAAAAAAAAGGCGCCAATTTGGCTTCCAGAAAGATGACCAAAATCAAGGAAATAAGCTGTATAGTATTGTAAATATCTAAAATAGACTTTAATGCACCATAAGCGCAACTTTAGATCGCTTTGTTTCCTTGCCTGATTCGACTTTCACTCATTCGCTGCTAAAGAGTGCGCGCGTGATGGCTGCCGAGTCGCGCTGCAGCTCGTCGGAGCGGAGGTACGCGGCCGCGAATGCGTGCACCTCCTGCACACGCGCTGGGCTCTGGAGGGTGCTGAGCGCCACCTGGCATTCTGCATATTACAACACCAGTTAGCGCTGCATTGTGGTACAGCACGGCATGCAGGAGACGTACCACTCTGAAGGCGTGCGGTCATGCGGCAGCTCGTGACTGCGCTCTCGGACTTGCGGATGAGGATGTCGGACGGCGCAACGGGTACCACGTTCACTGCATGGCAATTTATCGGTGCGTGAGCTTTGTTGATGCTGAGAATACACAGTATGACTGCGACGCACTCACCCCCGATCTGCTGGAACGCGGCGCTGCAGTCGACCGCGTCCTCGCGCGAGAGCAGGCGGCACCTATCGCGTTGGCAAGCATGACAAATCTGTGAGTCACTGAATACCATACGACCCCTCTCCCGATGATAGACGCATTCTATCGCATGGGAAGCGTATTTAGTTCGCTAGCCCATGCACCAGTTAACCCCACCACGCCTGTCTCGAGCGCACACTTGTATCGAACTTGCAGACGAATGCAATACAAGCAATACGAGCAATACAAACAATACAAGCAATACAAGCAATACAAGCGATACGAGCAATACGAGCAATACGAGCAATACGAGCAGCGAGCGTCGGTAGTTGGGCATGCACCTCTCTACACCGCTTCAACGAGCGTCGCGAATAAAATTCGTTCGCTTGCCCAAAGCATACCACCCATGCGTGTTATCAAGCAGCACACATGATACTCACATGAACGTGCGCTTGCCCCTGCTGCAGTACACGCGCAGCACCTGCTTGCCCGCGACGCACTTGAGCGGCTGCGGGAACCTGCGCTTGAAGAGGTGCTTCCCGTGTCTTGGGTACACGAACGTCACGGTCTGCTGCTCGAGGTTGACGCTCAGCTCGCCATGGCGGCGCGACTGGCGCAGCGTGTGCGCCGCAGCCACACGTGGGAAGCGGTGCTGACCGTGGTCACCACTATGTCCGTCGCCGCGGTCCTCCATCACGAGTTGCGCCACAAAGCAGCGCTTCTTGTTCTTCTTCATCTCGAGCGCGGTCGTCGCCATCTTTCCTTTATTATGGATGAACGCCCATCAAAAGGAAACCTTGGCACATGGGGTCGGGCAGTACTGTATTTGTTATAAGGTGCTCGCATTGCCTGTACTTGCCTTCTTCCCTGGACTTACACAGAGAGACAACTGACATCTCTTCTTCACTACTAACTACTACTACTAGTGCAGCAGCGGTCCGCTGCCCTGCACGACATAGATACCGAGGACACAGACACTGAGGAGCTGCGCGGCCACGACGCTCGCGAACGCGTAGCGGTACGCATAGACCACGCGGCGCGACGACAGCACGTCGAGTTCGCTCACCCACGTGGACACGGTCGAGAGCGAGCCGAGAAAGCCCACCTGAATCGCGCCCTCGCCAAGCAGCACGTACGTACGGTAGGGCGACTCGCTGGTGGTGTGGTGTGCGGCGATCGAGCTGCCGATGATCTCGACCACGCACGACAACAGCGATGCCAGCACGTTGGGTACGAACGTGTAGAATGGGAAGTTCTTGCACTTGGGCTGCGTGTTGTAGAGCGAAAGCTGGTAGCGCAACAGTGCACCGAAGGGGCCAAAGCAGATCGCCAGTAGCCGCGAGCGCGTGTAGTTGTTGTCGCTGCACAAGAACGTGAGCGACCAGAGCAGCACCGTGGCGATGACGCCCGTACCGAGCCACACGTGGCCGCGATGCGTTACCCGGTAGAAGTCCTGCTCGACCTGCGCGATTTCCGAGATGAGCTCCGCGCTCGCGTCGTACGAAATCACGAGCGCCTGCTCCGTCGCAGTTACGCGGCGCGAGACAAGCTGGCCGAACGTGTTCGCCTTAACAGACCGCAGACTGCGGATGTTGCGCTCGAGGTCGAGCTTAAGCTGGTTCAGATCCACGGGCGGCTTCTGGAACGAGTACCTGCGCGCGATGAAGTACTGCACGACGCCATCTCCACAGTGGTAGCCGACCCGGAAGCTCGCGATCGCGCTCGTGATCTGGACGCCAAGCACGATGAGCGCGTTCGCCCACTTGCCGTGCGCGAACATGGCGGCGACGCCGACGTCCCAGCTCGCAAAGGTCGTGCAGCAGCCGCAGAAGCCCGTCGTGACGCCCGTGAAGTACACGGCGAACTGACTGCGGAAGAGCGGCTTCCAGCGCACGGCGAGTCCCATGACGAAGCACCCGACCGCGTTCGGCAAAAAATATCCAAAGCCCAGCAGGTGCAGCAGCTCCATCTGGCTCGACGATAGCGCCTGCGCGAACTCGGTGAGCAGCACGCGCATGCCCACGCCAAAGTACGCGCCGATGGAAACCACGACGAAGATCGGTACCTGTGCGTTCAGCTTTGTTCTCCAGGTCTTGGGCGCATTTGCCGCTGCTTCTCTGGCAGCGCGTGCGCGCTCGAGCGCGTAGTCGGTCTGGTACTGCTGCACGACGTCCGTGCTGGCGGCACTGTACGCATCGCCGCTTTGGTCGTCGTCGACATCGACGTCGCTGTCACTGACAATGTCGTCCACATTCTCGATGAACTCATCGTCGAGCGACGTGGCACTCACGCCGCGTACCTCGTCCACGACCGACGGCGTGCCCAGCGCCGCGTAGTGCTCGACGATGCTGCGTATGCTCCGGCTGTGGTGCGAGCCCCCGCCGCCCGTCGAGCGCATCGCGTCTACTGTTCTAATACTAATGCTGGTGCTGCTGTTGGTGCTGCTTTAATGCGATAGCCTGTCAGTTGACTGCTGGCGTCCCACGTCCTTCTCGTCTTGTTCTCCTTCGTCTCTATCGCTGCTCGATGCTTCAGCCACTCGCTTGAGTGTGTGGTGACGGCGGCCGGGGACATGTTCGTTCGTTCGGCTGCCTGCTGCTGTCTCTGTTGGAGCCGCTCTCTATCGTTTTCTATGGAAATGCAATTGTGTCCCCTGGGGTGTAAATCGTGAACGTGTCGCACACGAGGTCTTCTTTCCCATTGTATGGTGTGACACGCGAGATCATTATCAGCGAAGCGAAGGCGGGCGCTTTTGAAAGAGGCGTGCGATGCGATTGCTTCCTGACTGACTCGTGAAGAAGCGGGCAGCTCACGAAGACGAGTGGGCGACTGGAGAAAAGGACCATTGGCTGGCTGGCTGGCTGACTGTCTGCTGGACGATCACCATGCACTCGAAGGTTCGCCACCATCACTACTACTGGCGGTGATCACGAGGTGGTGGCCAAGTTCTCCTCAGCACTGAGACCGCAGCATCGTCAAATTCTCAGAGAAAGTCAGACTGTAGTTGTTGAACTTGACGAGCTCTATTCTCAAAATTTCTTCTACAAGTGTCCGGCTGCTCTTTATCGACTGGCCGCTCGCATCGCGCGATCTCGCCCTCTTGATCTCTTTACTCTATGCATCGCGAAGTGGGCGACAGTGAACGTAGGTACGAGCTCGCGTCCTCGGTGTCCGCGGGCTCCAACCCGCGCTTGGCCTCGAGCTGGGTTTGGAGCGCGTCAAAGTGCGCACAGTCGTCCCAGGCACTCGTCGCGAGCGGGTACTCGGTGAAGATCGAGATGAACTCGCTTGCCTGCACAGTAATGATAGAAACCAGTGAGCTACCAGGCTCCAGCAATGGATCATTACCAAACTAATACACAGAACGCACCTCGTCGAAGAGCACTTCCTCGCAGTCGCGACAGGACGTGATGGACTTCTTCGAGGGCGTGTTGCTCATCTTGATGCCCGTGAGCGCGTGATTGGGCACGTCCTTCACCAGCAGCCACTCGACGTGGAAAAAACCTTCGTACTTGCGCTTCTCCCAGAGCTCGAAGACCGCGTCCGTGCGTACGCCCGACGTCATGCGCGCGATGCCGCTGAAGTGCCGCGTATCACAGACGCTATTGACATTGTAAGCCAGACAACAAAGCGCAGCATATACGTGTCAGTCAAGCTCCATTGCATCAAAAGAACTGCTGGCAACCATTAACCATAAGGAGTTCCGTCCGTACCTGAAGAAGAAGAGCACGGGCCGCACGGACGCCAGGTCGCTCCGAAACACCTGGTCTAGCAGCATGTTGTGCGCGTACGTGCTGCTCCAGATGCCGTACTTGAGGCTCTTGTGCAAATTAGCCTCACTGAACGACTTGAGGATGAAGCAGCGGCACGTCGACGTCGTGAACACGTCGCGCAGAAGCGCCACGCTCTCACTCTCCTCTGTGTTCGCGTCTGCAGCGCTTGCGTCACTTAGAGCGCGCTCGCTGCTAGTAGCAGCATTCAAGTAGCGCGGTGCAAGCTTTGGGCGGCGGCGCTTCTTGCCGTTCTTCGTGAGCGGCAGCTTCCGCGCAGACGCCGGCGCAGCATTGGACGTAGCGGCAGTGGCGTTTCGCGCCTCCATTTGCTCGTAATGCCAGTCAAAATCCGTTGCGTGATGGTATACCCAAATCATGACTAGATTTAAAACACTTTTCTAGGTGAAAAGAACTTTTTTCATACTGTATTGACGCGCTGCTACTCTAAAATGCATGACAAAGGTGACCGCATGTTAAAGGCGGCGCCCTTTATTCGGAGCACTGCGACTACACGTGCGATTGCCCTAGACAGCAATATAGGGTATACAGATTTTCATCATCAAAATATTCGTCGACATTTCTCCGAACCGTTTGCTTCTCTTGGAAAAGGAGGATCTCATTTTAAAAGCAGCTCCGCGTTACGACAGCAGCAAGGACAAGAAAGATGCCGTGACGCCTTACCGCCGACATGGTGAATGTAGCCCTCCTCGTGCTCGCAATGCGACCCAACTTCACTAAACAGCGCATGGCCAAAGCGTCAGGCGTGTCCCGCTCTGTTCGGACGAGACGCGTTTCCGGCCGTGACGAGCCCGCCGCTGCTGTCATGGAAGGGATAGAACCCGCCCCTGCTGTCGTGGAAAGAGCAGAACCCGCCCCTGCCGTCGCCCGCATTGCGCCCAG
>JAASGO010000512.1:0-21236 GCA_023334245.1 Globisporangium cederbergense
AGAGAGTCAAGAGGAACTTGGCGAGCAACGAGACTTGCCGGTGCTGACCTTGCCGAACAGGGTGGGGAATATGGAGGAGCAGGTGAGCCTGATTTCGTGGCGAATGTGGAGATGCACCCGCCACAAATGGAATCCTACCAGAGAACCATCAGCTTTCCACTCCGATCGCTGTGTCGGGCCGTTGAAAACGACCAAGTCTATGAGTCAGTAAGTGCATGCAGATGTCCAGCGTATGCTTGGCGCGTCCTATTATCTCGAGCAGGTTGTCCAGCGGATCCTTCTCCTCTCTGTCGTGTGAGTAAAGACAGTATTCATCCTCCCGATCGTGTACGTACTGACATGATCCGATTTCTGACGTGTGTGTGCGAGCTTGATGCTAATCCTGTGGCGGTGTTTGCATTCTGCTAGCTTGCTGACTTAATCGTCGGTTGTTATTGTTTTCCGCTACAAATCGTCCTCGTTTTTACAAAACGGAGCATAAAAAATAGACACATTGTGCAACCACTGTATCATGAGCGAGGTGACGAAAGCAAGGGTGGGACCATCAGAGGGCCAGTGCAGTTACGCACCCGTTCAGTTGGTTTTATGGCGACCGCCGCAACGCAAAGCCTGAACGAACGATTCTTCAGCACACCGCCGCATCTCCGTCGCCATGCCTGCCCCATGCCATGCTCCAGCGAACGTACGCGCTCAACGCACAGGCTCACGACTGCCATTTAAAGACTTTACCTCACAGTAAAGCACATCCCGCCCCGCGCGAGATACCTACCGATCACCAACGGCGCACGCTGTACGAGTGGAAGTGAGACCGACTGACAGCGCAGACGCGTCCCATTTGCAGGCATAGGCACAGGCACAGACACACGAGCTCCAGTCGTCTCCATCTTCAGTCCGTGCCACGCGCGACTCGCCTACCTAAACAGCTACCGTACAATACAGGGATGACGTCGTCCGGCTCCGGCTCCGGCTGCTGGCAGTGCATCAAGTGCGTGTTCACCAAGCCGTTCAAGAGCAGCAGCTACAAGGTGCGCAAGACGCACTCGGACCCGCTCGAGGTCGAGTTCTCGCACCGGCCGCGGTTCAACCCGCACTCACCCAACTCACAGTCGCAGTCGTCGCAGTCGCAGACCGCAGGTCGCGCGGACCGGTACTCGGCTGGCCTGGCGACCAACGTGTCGTCCACCTCGAGCTTCGACGCTGCAAGCTACGAGCAGGAGTACGAGGCGTCCATCAAGAAGACCGAGTTCATGTTCTACTGCGGGTGCGACACACCAAAGTCCGAGAACGGCCGCGAAGGCGGCGGCGGCGCGTTCAGCTTCTCGTCGTCGACCGCGCCTTCCGAGTACAGCGAGGATGAAGAGCTCGCAAGCGAACAGCGCGCATCGCATGTGGCGACACCCAAGATCTCGCACCAGATCCCCGTCTTCTTCTCGCCGCGCAACGCCGTGCCCATGTTGCCGCGCCCCAAGCCGCGCGAGAAGCCCCGACCCATGCGCATGGCGAGCACGCGCGCACCGTCGTTCATCAACGTGAACCCCATCAAGGGCCGCGGCACCGACGCGCTTTAGAACGAATAAAACGCGTGTGGACGGGTGCTGAAGAGTGGTGACATGACAGGCGAGGGAGTGAATGAAAATGCTGAGGGATGAATCGCGGCGTTCAACCCCACGAGCAACCAACAGGTACCAAGAGAGAGAGACAAGCGAGCGTGCGGTGAAGAGTAAACAGTGGAGAGAGCGCCAAGCCATGGACAGACAGCACCAACGAAAGTGCCAAGTCGTTCGACACAGAAATTGCGCGCGCGTCCTTGCGTGTCAAGAAACTGCATTTATGAATGGGAAATTGTATCTGTTTTGGCTTTCTGTGCGTGTGTGAGCCTACGTGTCTTGTGCCTTGACTTCATACGCGAAGTGGAGAACCCTTCCTCTGTCAGCCCCAAACGCCTTCAGCCTCATGACTGAAGACCCAGCAGCCGACGCTGACTTCTGCTGGTTCGTTGAAGCGTGGCATTGGGAGTTAGGATTCCTTCCTCATTTCCTATGCTGCTGTGAGAGAACGGCGGTCCACTCAACAAGCGACACACATGGAGGAAGAGC
This sequence comes from Globisporangium cederbergense, assembly GCA_023334245.1. Lineage (NCBI taxonomy): Eukaryota > Oomycota > Peronosporomycetes > Pythiales > Pythiaceae > Globisporangium > Globisporangium cederbergense. Next base: position 2,097 of record JAASGO010000512.1, read on the forward strand.
ACGACTGGTTGTTCGTTGTTAGTTGTTGCGAGTGGCCGATTTGGGATTGAGCGTGTTCGTTTGCTGAGATGTGATGGCGACGGTATCGACACTGATGGGAGGGAGCCACGCGCGAAGACGTCTGTCCCTATTGTATGAGTTCATGTGTGCAGACAACACCTAGATAGAGACGGCGAATGGCATACTGTAGTGAGCGGGATTGATTTGAGCTCAGCACGTGGTAGAGTCTCGACACCAAGATGGCGTGTTGCTGGCGATCTCGAATAGTGCAGCAAGTTTGACCCGTTACCGACAATGTATTATATTAGTTTGAGAAGGATCCTTCCAATATCCTTTATGTTATTAAATGTAACTGTCATCGACCAAACACTCAAAAAATCACATTGTATAGGCATCACATGTCAGAGGAGAAGGCAGCACCACGCCTTGAACTGAACTCAAACATGCATCCATCCCACGCCGCTTCGACCCGGAAAGCAACCCAAGCAATCGGCCAAAAATGCTTGACGCCAGCTGGCTTCCGAGCGCGTTCTTTCTCGTACACTCCCCTACGCAACTATAGCAAGTCAGCCTTCACTCAGCATGAGGCCATCCAACCAGCCAGCCAGCCAGTCAGCGCTGGCCAAGTCCAGTCGGTCCACCCAGTCGCGCTCTCTTCTAATCTCTCTTCTCATAACCCAACTCGACAGCTCCAGAGTATTCATCAGTCCCCCCACCACATCCGAACAACAATGCGTGGCTTCATGCGATCCATCGGCCTTGGCGGCCTCTTCCGCCGCTCGCGCGGCTCCTCGGGAGCGGCCTCGGTCACGTTCCGCCCCATTGCCAACCCGTTCATCGCCGTGCTCGAAGAGAAGTCCAGCACGTCACCGTTGTCGCGTCAGATGCGCACGAGCGCGTCCCAGGTGCTCATTGAGCCCGTGCGCGACTCGCGCACTAGCAGCGTCACCGACGAGCGCCCACAGTTCCTCTTCTTCTGTGGCTCCGAGTCTACGGGCGCGCGCACGCCGTCGCTCTCGAGCGCCCGCATGAACGCGACGCTCAAGCAGCATCAGGAGATCGCGGCGCAGCCTGTGATTTCGCACCGCATGCCCGTGTTCTTCTCGGCGCACTGCGCGTTCCCCCCGATCGTGTCGCCGACCTCCATGGCCGGCCGCCCGAGCGCCTCGATCTTCAACTAGGGGCGGTCATTCGTCTCCACCTGTATTCGTTCCTGTCCAGACCCCAAGTTTTGAAGTAAATTAATGCCAGTCAACCCCATCAGCTGACAGCGGGAGCCTCCATCAAGCTTCCAAGACCAACAAGCAACAAACCAACTCAAGCCAGATCACCACCATCCAGCTCAGCAACGAACGAAGTTGCCGCAGCCCTCAACACCAGCACTATCGCCATCCTCAGCGTCACCTCAAGCGTGACGCCTATGTATGTTTCGTCAATGTCCAGCTGTCATCACCACCAGGCGTGGTGCCGTCAAGTGTATCTAACTCCAACCCAGAGCCATGCGAGAGCTATCAAGCCAACACACCAGGCAGCTTCACCGTCGGAAGTGAACTGCTGCACTGGAGGCTCGAACTCTCGCGAGTGAAGAAGCTCGGCAGAGTAATTTTGAAAAGCTAATCAATTCCGATTGAAATTCGTTTACCCTCATGCATTTTGTGCTGCCGAGAATACCGGGTCTTTGTTTATAAATACGAGTGAGCCATTACTTGTCTGAGCATGTGGCTTGCCTGTCGTCCTCCTCCTTCTTCTCGGTCGAATTGACAAGGAGACCGACCACCCTAAGGCACTGCTCCATGGACGATGCAGGCCATGGATGCCGCCGCGAGAAGTAGCCCTGGCAATCAAGTTAGGTACAGTACGCAGCATGTATGTATGCATGTCCACGGTTCAGTTCACGCAGAGCCTCATGAGGGCTGACATGTGTGTGCCTACCTCACTTAGGTGTCAAACCGAGCACCGGCGGAGACGGCTGCTGCATTTGCTCGAGCGCGAGGAGAGCAGGACGCCCAGGTTCGTTTGATGCCTCGACATTCAATTTTCACTTTTCCGTTTCTCATACGATAAACTTTGCTATGACGCATCAGAAACAACACGCTGCGAGCGGCCCAGAGTCTGCCGTCGCTACCTGATACCAAGCAGCAGCAGCAGATCCTGGGTCGACAGAGTCATCCTGCTATTGGCGGTGCCTCCATGCTGTCACCAACCAAGAAGCTCGCACCTGCGGCGTTCCTGTCTCCGCTGAAGACCACGCGGCGCTCAAATGACCGAGGCTTCCACGACCTGCGCGATCCGAACCCGGGGGAGGGCTCGCATAACGACAGTATCATCAAGAAACAGCAGCAACTGCGAATGTCTGGGGCTGGCTCGTCGTTCGCACACTACTTGGCGCCGTCCCAATCAACGTCAGCTTTGAGCTCTTCGACAGCGTCGTCAGTTGTGGTCCTGAAGACCCAGCGGGATATCTACCAAGGGAACAATATCCAGCAGCAAATCGCACTCGAGGCCTCTCTGTACGGTAGCTTCGATCAAAGGACCCAAAGCTATGATGACAGGTCAATCGCATGTAAATCCCTTAATCGCTTCATGCTGATCGTTGCTGTAGATCCAAGAGAGCGGAGGAAGTGGAGCTCAGTCAGGCACGAGAGCGCGCGATCGAGGTCAAGAGCTTCCAGTTCGAGCAGGTGCGACTTCACATTTGAAATTGGTTGATTGCCACGAAACCTGAGTTTTTCGATACGGTATCATAGATGAAAGCAAAGCAGCAGCTCAAGAAGGAGCGTAAGCTCGATGAGAAAGTGCTGGTGGAGCACCTGGAGTGGGAACAAGCGCAGCTGGCGGTCTCGGACCAGGACCGCCAGGAGTACTTGCTCTGGAAGCGCGGGCAGATGCACGAGGCGCATCTGGGCGCCATGGAGCTCGAGCGGCGTCGCAACACGGTCACGACGATGTCCAAGAACTTCTTCGACAAACTCGCGATCCTCTCGGCGCCCCAAGCCATGGAGGTAGGATAGACCTTAGAAATTTTGACCGGTTGTCAGATATGGAAATTGGTACTGACCCTTGCTTCGGTGTTGTAGATGTTTCTCGAGAAACGCGAGCAGCTTTTGGAATGCTGCATGCATCAGTTTCGAGATCACGTGGACCCGAGTGAGCTAGAGAGCATACAGGTAAGCTCCACTTTCTTGACCACCAACTGACTGCCAAGTGTGTCAAAGTATTTCCACAACTTTCGGAAATGTGACAATGCTAATGGCGTTGTTGTACAGAGCGAGATAGAGGAGATGCTCGAAAAGGCACACGGAGATCTCAAATGCCGAATGCGTAGCCATCAGCGCGAAGAAGTGCGTAAGCCTGAGCCGGTCTTACTTCCTGTAACCTCATTGCGCGGCTCACATATCTCTGTATGTCTGTTGCCTCATAGTTCATGAAAGCCGAGAAGAAGCACGCGCTCTTGAACCTCAAGAAATCGCACCTCGAACAGATCCAGCAACACTTGAGCGACTCGAGCGACCGGCGCGCGGAAGAAGTGTCCATTAGGAAGGAGATCGTGCGCAACCAGGACGCGCTCGACCGACGGTATAAAGCGCGTGAGGTGGCACGCAAGCAGCAGACGCTCGCGCACAATGCTGTATGGGAGAGCGGCTTGTCATTGACGGATTTACATTTGCGCGACTACTTGTGTTCGCCATCGAACTCACTCGATTACCTTGTCTCACCTTGTCATACTCCCTTTTCTAGAAAATCGTCGAGGAGATCCGCAATAATGAAGACGCGCGCGCCACGCTCTCGATCTCCGTGCACGGCTCCAGTCCGGTACGTCTGTCTGCTTGCCTGTAGTAAAATTTTGGTCATCTCGACACGCGAGCCTGGCAGTTATCTCACGTTGTCACTTGGACAGTTGTACCGCACACCATGGTGGTCGGACGAATCCGAGGATCGGCTGAAGATTTACGACAAGCCTACGCCCGAGAAGGCGAGTGACGACGCTTTTCGGCAGCAGCAACACCACACCATTCACGGGAAGAAGTCATGTCGGTGGTACGATTGATCAGAGTGGGCTCAGGAACACAGGGATTAACTACAAGTCTCGAACAACTCTAGCAGCATTCACTCATATAACTGGGTCGATTGACAGCAGCACAATCGAAAGGATAAATCAAACTGAAGCTTGTGCATGTTCATTTACCTCAAGGCTTGGTTCTCTCTCGCACTCTCGCTGCCTTTATCTGTTTCTTCTCTGTAAATGTGGGGATGGAGGCTGGCTGAGGGACAGCGACAGGCTTACTGGAAGAGCTCGGGGGTCTGCTCTTCGACGTACAGGAGCGTCGAGTTAACCTTCTTCTCCCAGCCGTCGAGACGGTTGATCAGCTCCTTGAGCTGCGAGTTGTCGAGCACGCGCGGCTGCACCCACGAGACGCGCACAACCTCGTCCACCTGGTCGATCGATCCCTTGATGAGCTTGCACGAGAGCGCGCGCATGACGAGCCACTCGACCTGTGCTAACGGCAGCCGCGTGGCTTCGGCAACCTCGACGAATGCGATATTCCGCTCGTGCGACGGGCGCTGGAACACGAGCACCATGAGCGCGAGCAGCGCCACCTTCTCCTTCACATAGTCCTTTTTGCTGCTCAGCGCTGGCTGCGCGTTGAACTCGGCCTGGTTCTTCCCGACGATGTCATTGAACTTGTCAATGTCGCCGCGGTTGAAAGCGTGGAGCAGGTCCGAGAGCCACTGCTTGTTCGTGCCCTCGAGCGCGTTCAGGATCGGTGTCGCGATCTAACATTCAAGCATAGGAGCCCATCAATAGCATTAGTTCCTATCACATAACAGCCCAATTCGAAACGATCTCTGCATTGCTCACATACCACTTCGCCAAAGTTGAACACGCCGTCGCCGGTCAGCGCCGCGATGCTGATGTCCACGGCGAGATCGAAGCGCTCCTTCGCTGGGATGTCCTCGTACTGCGTGTACGCCAGGAACATGAGCGCGTTCTTGTAGAACTTGTCCGCAGGACCCACGGCGCCGTAGTACGCGCACGCGACGCGGTAGTAGGCGGCATGCACGACCGGTTCAGCGCCGACCAACGCCTCGACCGCGGGCTTGAAGTCATCGAGCACGTTCTTGACCTCGGCATGGAACTCGGGCCCGCGCAGCAGCTTGAGCTTCACAATCTGCATTGTGCAGAGCAGCGCGGCTTCGTGATTCGCCTTGACGCTTGGCTGCATCGCGATGAGCTCCATAAACTCCTGCGCGAGCGCCGGGCTCTCCAGCTGCGAACTGATCTCCGTCGCAATGTTCACCAGACGTACCTGGTTGAGCTTGTCCTGGAACGTCTTGATGAACTCCTTGTAGAGCTACGCACAGTAACACGATACACACAGGTAGCGGTGATAAGCAAGGGTACATGAGCAAACCAACCACTGCATAACGCAATATAGTTAATCCCACATACCTTTGGCAGGTTGTGCGGCTGCTTGCGCGTCGTCGGATCCTTCACGAAGAGCTCCAGCTCACCCGTTAGCTCATGATACAGCCTGATATCACACACGCAAATACACACATACAGCAAGTGTTAGACATCATCGCCACCATATCCAATCGGGCATGGCGGTGCTGCAACCGCCATCACGAGACACAACACGCGTCACTCACTTGCGCACATGCAGGTCCTTAAGCGTCTGGTAGCGATCGGCGAGCTCCGGGTACGCGGCCTGTTCCTTCTCGATGAACTCCATGGCTCTGGCCTGTGGCTTGTGGTTGACAGACGGACGGACGAAGGCGGATGTGGGGACGAAGGAAGGTGGCGCTTTCCTTCGGACAGATCTTTTGAGCTTCCTTCTTCGTTTGCTCCCCTTTATGAGAGCGAGGTTTTGGATATTGCACAAAGTAGACCCTGCACAATTTTTACTATTTAAATAAACACTAGTTTAGTAATTATTTATAGTAGAGACATTAGAATTCATGAATTATCTACATTGATCAATAACAAATTTGATATTCTAAATAATAGACTTTACTCTGCGTCCCTTTTTGGCAAGAACCATGTTGCATCCGGTTCACATAAATAGTGTACGTATGTGAAGCGCATTGTTTCCGTGATTTCACACTCTTTAGTGGTACACGCCATGTGAAGCAGTTCCGTTACTTGTCTTGTCGTCTGTTGGCTGGTCTCAGCACATTCACACACAAAATGCACCTGATTGCACCCTCTGACTATAACAGCTAGCAGTCTTTGTCAAGAGGCTAGAAGAAGAATTTAAACCAAATAATCTACTAGCATACAGTCGAACATGCAATTTATATGTCGTTATGTCCAGGTAAGTACATCTCTACCGAGCTGCAAAACAAAAAAAGTCATGTGTCTCTGCGGTATTTTTAGAGCACTCGTTCATTTCCGAATCAACCAGCCGAAGCTCAAGCCATCCGCCCACCTCACCATTCATCACAAAGCACAGGGCGCAATGGCCTCACCGCACTCGCAACGGCTGCACCGCACGGCCAACAACGTGATCGCGGTCACGCGCGTGGCCAAGAGCTCGTACTGCGACCACGCCGGCTGGGCGTCTAAGCAGGGCTCGATCATCAAGAGTTGGAAACGCCGGTACTTCGTGCTCAAGGGTCGCGAGCTCATCTACTTCGCCGAGCGCTCTCCCAGCGGCAAGGGCATCGATGAGAAAGGGCGGCTCAAGATCGTTGCTGTCGAGTTCACGCCCGAGTTCACCAACGGGCTGCTCATCAAGGGTGAATTGAAGAACCAGTCCATGAAGATTCAGGTCGAGACGAACCAGGAGAGCGCCGAGTGGTACGCGAAGATCAAGGAGCAGCTGCTGGACGGTGGCAATGGCAGCGGCAGCGGCGCGAATGGCTCCGGAGGTGGCGCGAATGGCAAAGGAGGCAGCAAGGTAACCATGCAGGGCTGGTTGTTTAAGGAAGGGCAAAACTTTAAGACGTGGAAGAAACGGTACATGACGCTCTCGGGACGCGTGATCAAGTACCACGCCAAGACGAACGAGGCGCCGCTGGGCGAGGCAACCGTGAACGACTACAACATCAACCCGGGCAAGTCCTTCGCGCTCGACATCTTCTCGGAGAACAACCGTATCTTCCGCATCGCCGCAGAATCGTTTGCTGACATTGAGGCATGGGATCAGGCGATTGCGAAGGCCATCGGCAAGACGCCGTGCTTTGGCGATCCGTATGCCGACCAGAAGGCGCCATTCCTGGGCGAGACGTTCAACGAGGCGAACCTGTGCGAAGGGTGGCTGTACAAGCGCGGGCAGCGCTCGACTGCGTGGAAGAAGCGCTTCTTCACGCTCACGGGCTTCCAGCTACAGTACCAAGAGAACCCGGGTGATAACCCAAAGGGTGAGGGCTCGGTGGTAGACATTCAGCTGGGCGAGGAAGGCTCAAACTCGATGGAGATCCAGCTCGACAACGGCCGTGTGTTGAGTGTGAGCGCCGACTCGAAGGAGCAGATGGACATCTGGGTCGACGCGATCTGCACGGTCTTGGACAAGGACCCAGCAACGATCGAGATCATCTCGGCTGGCGGAAGAGCGAGTCTTGCGGGCGGAAACGGTGGTGGTAGCGGTGGGCTGCTGCGTCGTGGACTGAGTTTGGGCTCGCGCGCACCCATCTCCAACGGACAGTCTCAAGCGTCAATCTCGACCAGCAGCGGCGGCGACGACGACGCCATGGGTCCGCGCAAGACCGGTTGGCTCAAGAAGCAGGGCAAGAACTTCAAGTCGTGGAAGCGGCGTTACTTCATCGTCGAGGACCGCACGATCACGTACTTTGAGCAACTGCACGAGATGCCTTTGGGCAGCGGGTTCATCAGCCAGGTGACCGTGAACCCAGGCTTCCCGAACTGCTTGGACATTGTCCTCACGACGGGAAGAGTTCTGCGTGTATCGGCCGAGTCCCTCGATGAGATCCGCGCGTGGTTTATCCACATTTCCGACATCGTCAACAACTCGAACACAGTTGAGCGAGGTAGTTTGTCCTCTGACACGCGTCAGTCGAGCTCCGGCCGCCTGTCAATCTCGGAGAACCTGGACGAGCCGGGCAAGGGCTGGCTCATGAAGAAGGGCAAGAACTTCAAGACGTGGAAGCGGCGGTACTTTGTGCTCGAGGGTAAGAAGCTCTCGTACTCGGCCAACGTTGGCGAGAGTCCGCTCGGCTGTGGGCTCGTGAGCTATGTCACACTGGGCAACGCGCGTCCGTTCTGCATCGACGTGCGCTTCCAGAACGGCCGCATTCTGAATATCGCAGCGGGTAGTGAAGCGGAGATGATCACATGGTGTAAGGTGCTGCAGACGTCCATGCGATCACAGGCGAAGGCTGGCGAGGAGGGTGACGAGGCAGAGTTTGATTTCGATGACCATGAGGAGGGCAATGTCGCCGAGCCGCGCGCGCGTCACAGCGTCGGCGGCGTCGTGCAGATCCGAACGTCGCTGCACCAGCAGGCCCTGCGGAGATCCTTGGGCAGCAACAACCACAGCCACAACTCGGGCGACAACAGCAGCTCCAACTCGCTGTATGGACGCAGCAGTTCGCTGGACAGCGATGAATCGTACGAAGAGATCACACCGTACGTGAGCGGCATGGACCACATGAGCCTGGACGAGAACCTTCCCGGCTGCAGCGGCTACCTGCGCAAGGAAGGCAGCACGATCAAGAACTGGAAGCTGCGCTACTTCACGCTCAACGGCACAACGCTGTCGTACTTCAAGAGCGACAACGGGCCGCTCATTAAGACGCTCAAGGTCTGTCACGTACATGTGCTGCGCACCAAGAAGTTCTGCCTTGAGGTGACGACGGAGAGTGGACGCAAGCTGCTAATCGTCGCGGACTCGAACGCCGAGTACGAGCGCTGGCTCGCGGCGCTGCACCAGGCCGTGTCGCTCGAGAAGAAGAGCAAGAAAGAAGGTGCGGCGGCTGCGTCTCAGAAGATCGTGCGACTGTAAGCATCACGCGCGGGAGGCAGTGTGGATATTGAGTTGTGGGGGTGTCGAGAAGCACTGTAAGTGTGTTGATAGCCAAGATAATTAAATTGTGTATTGTAAAAAGCGTTTGGACATGCAGCTGCCTCGAAAACCTGTATCATCAGCTCAGCTCACACGCCCACGAGCTTGCAGCTCGTCGACACCTTCGAGCCTTTCGAGGATGTCGTACAGGTCGGGGAACTCGGTGATTTCTTGTACGTCATCCTCAATATCGCATCCATTGCGGTGGTTCTCGTAAAACCAGTGGAGGCTCGTGATCAGCTCCGTTGGCACAAGCGAGGCGAACTTTATCCCAACGTGGACGTTCAAAAAATGCATAGCCTCCAGATGTCCACCTTCCGCGGCCTCACTCATGGTTTCGTGTGTGCAACCCTCTGTATGCTGCTCATAGAGGAACTGGACGACGTGGAGATGATCGTTCTCCGCCGCTTCATTCATCGCGCTCATTGCACACCCCTCGAATCGGTTCTTATGCAGAAAGTTGACGACTTCAATGTGACCAATGGCTGCCGCGCCGTCTATTGCCCGCCTCGAACAGCCTACCTCGTCGTAATGCTCGTGAACGAACTGAACAATCTCCAAGTGACCATCTGACGCCGCACCACCCATCGCTTCGGTTGTGCAGCCGTCCGCACAGTGCTCATCCAGGAACTCAACGACCTCCAAGTGACCGTGGCCGCAGCCTCGTCACACTCCGAAAAGTGCTCTGGAAATCGTCCGTAAAGCCACTTGCCGACCTCCAGGTGGCTATGCTTTGCTGCCTTGCGGCTCGCCATGTACGTCCCGATAATTCATTGATGTGTGTACAGCCATTTAAGAAGACCCAAGTGTCCATCGCTCACTGCTGCGTCCAACGAAGAGCTCGAGAGATCGAGCGTTGCCTGCTGATCATCGAGCCACGTAAGCATCTCCAAGTCGTTCCGACGAGCGACGATCTTCGTCACATCCTCTGGGAAACCCAACCTGGTCGCTGAGCCATTTGGCACGTTCCACGTAATTATTTGTCACTGCAATCTCCAGTGCCGTGCGCAAGTCTGCATCCGAGTAGTAAGCAAAGTGGATATGAAAATGAGACAATGTGTTAGCTCTTAAATGCCTCAGCTTAGTATGGTTTTGTTCTTACTCTAGGCGTTGTCACTGTTGCTGGTCAGCATGCAGCCACTTGAACTGGAAGCTGTAATCTGCGCCAAAGTGCTCCAGCGACGACTGCACCATGAGTACAACCCACAGGACCAGCTTGGACTGCACCAGCGGCCACTGGTGCTCCAGCACGAACGCCAGCTGGTGGATCGACGAGATCTTCAGTTTCTGTCCTAGATACCAGCTCAGCAGCAGGAACGACACGAGCTCCAGACACGCGTACAGCAGAATGTTGCCGATGTTCTGCTGCAGTTTGGTGTCGTCCACGTCCTTGAGCTGCGCGTAGTAGACGCGGTTGGGCAACTGGTGCATGGTCAGCAGGTAGAGACAGTAGAGCACGGGGATCATCACTTCGGTGTACTCGATGAGCACGAAAAACTCAGTCATGTGGAGCAGCTGGAGCGCGTCTTGTACTCTCACGCGCCACTCGGTGGGGCTGAGCGAGCTGATAATCCGTTCCTCATCTTCGCTGAGCGATTGCCCCACGGTTCTGTCATTGAGCTTGGTTTGCTGCATCTGTTTAACCTCTGCAATCGCACGTGGGAGAGGAACGACGCTGAAGGGGATCGGAGGTCCCGGAAGACTTGGCGACTTGGTCGTCTTACTAATCTTTGGCTTTGAACTTGTCTCCATACTTCCAGTCCAGCGACTTGGAAGAGGCTCTGGACCGAGTGAAGCACTGGGATGCTGAGATGTGGAGCCCGCGTGGACGAGAACCTTGGAACTTGAGAGCTTCTTGTCCGCTTCGAGGACCAAGAGCACGATTCGAAGCAACTGAGACGAGTTGTCAGCACGCCTGCTATCTCGGAGGGGCGTAACTCGTCGCTTCCAAGGCTTCAAGGTAGTATTTCCAACAGCTAGACCGCTTGACGCGATACTGGCCGGGTTTGAAACTCTGCGATCGGTTGCCCATGACTCAGCCAGTCGACCAAACCGACGAAGTGACGTGCACGCGTGGAAGCAATCGGCCACCATGAGCACGATGATCGTGTGCTTCGACGTCGCATTCTGCATACTGAACGCCACGTTGAGCGCGTGGAAGATCTCGGCGTTGAAGATAATCATCTCAGGTCGGAAGTCGTCCACCTGCATCAAGCTCCGGTTGATCCAGTTCTTGCACACGAGCTTCAGGACTGGCAGCAAGAGTGCGAACGCGGTCTGTCCCAGCGATGACACAAGATTGTTGAACGCATAGCTGAAGACCGCGTAGATGTACAGCAGCGACGCCTGTTTCACCACGAGTGTGAAGTAGTTGACGAGTTCACCGCGGACTTCTCGGTTCTCTCTCAGGAACCTACCCCAGACTGCGTAGATGCAGACCGCAAAGACAATGCACGTGATCGGCGACCCCAACGCAATAGAGAACGGCAGCGGATACGCGACCAGGTACGACGCCCAGCTCGTCAGTGCGAAGACCACTGATGCCACTACGCACGGGATCCAGAGGATCTGCGCTTTGGTTACGGGTAGCCGCATCACGATGAGCCGCAGCTGGACCATGATCGTGAAATACACGATTGTAGACATCGCGAACGCACGTAGCCAGAACGACTGGCTGTGTCTAAGTCCAAGACTTGGTGGCTTCAGTGGGATCGCGTCTAGGAGCGTGACGACCGCGAGACACGGCAGCGGCGTGAGCACGATCGCCATCCAAGCTCGGGTGAGCGACGTAGTCCTCTGGTAATTATAGAACTGGCGTAGGCGCTTGAGCGAGTACTTGCCCTGGCGCTCGACTTGGAGAGTAGCCCATGTGGACGTGAGAGTATGCCAGCGACGCAACAAGCTCTCCATCGTGAGAGCCTGAGCTGCTGGCAAGTGTTAATTGCGCACGTAACGTCGCAAGGAAGAGCGAGCGGCTGACACTACCACGCAGCAGGTTCCAACAATGGCGGCGGACTGTTGTCGCTTTTCCTCGTGACGTTTGGTTGTAAAATTAGCTTTTAGGACATAACGGGATTAGTACGAGGAGCGTTGCAACCGCTACTGGCTGGCATGGTTAAGAAGGAGTCTCGATGTCACCCATCGCGCGATTCTTTGTTCGAGGTACTCCACGCACACCATGAAGTTGTACCTACCTTGAGGAGAAGACTTGGCATCGAGAAGTCTGGAAGCGCCGCCTGCTGCTATACCTGAAGCACACGCAAACACAGCACACATCGCGACTCGAAAACTGTTTTGAACTGTTAAAAATGGTGGACCTCCTGCTTACACTACTCTCTTGCTATTTGCTTGCTACTACTTGCTCACTCTCTCTTTTGCTAATATAAATCATAATAACTCTATCACTACTCCATGATCCATCCCCCTTTGTCTCCTCCTTCGTCCCGTCCCCCGCTGTGTAGTCTGCTGTCTTGTCCTCGCTCGTCTTTTTCATACACTCTCCGTCCGTTTGTCTTCTCGCTCTCTTCTCAACCTCCGCTGGGCTCAGAACGTCACGCCGTCGACCCAGAGCGTCGGCTCGTCCTTGACTTCCTCGTCACTCGATAGGGCGGCTGCCGGCTTCTCTTCCTGGTCGTCGTAGTCTGCGGGGTCTCGGCGGGGAGCACTGCTGCTACTGCTACGTCTGCTGCTCATCCATCGAAAGCACACCACAGCCACACGTTTAGCCCCATGAAGTTGTTGTAGGTGTGCGGTTGCTCGCTCGCTTGCTTGCTTGCTTGCTGACTTGTTTGTTTGTGTGTGTAGTAAGATTTGTTGTTTTCGCAAACAACAACAGACAAACAAGCACAACAACACAAGCGACGCAAGCAGGGAATAGCACGAAGAGTTGCGGGGTTGTTTGGTTCCTTACAGCTCGTATTCGCGCGGGTCCGTGAGGATGCTGCTGCGGCGCAGGGCCGACTGCTCCTTGGGTGGAGAGAAGAACACGGGCATCTGCAGTGTCAGCGACGGCCGGATCGCGTTGTAGTCGATCTCCACGACTGTCGAGTGCACCTTCTCGGGCTTGAACGAGTTGTCCTCGGCCGAGCCGGGGTAGAACAAGAACTGGTACTGGTACGGGCTGTCGTCGTCGCTGTCGGATGGCGCCGTGGCCACCGAGTCCTTCGAGTCATCATCGTAGTACGACGACGCGCTCGACTTCTTACGGAACAGATTGCGCACCATGGGGGCGCTCTTGCCTTTGTTAAAGCTGCTGTTAGTGGTAGTGTTGTTGTTATTGCGGCGGCCGGCGCGCACCGCCTCCTCGGACGAGATCGCACGCAGCGCCGAGCCGCTCGTCGGCTGGCTGCTGCTGTCGTTGTTGCTCTGCTGTTGTGGACGTGAGCCTGAGTGGCTCACGGCTGACGTGCTGGGCCGCACCTGCTGCGAGAGCGACTCGCGGGACTCGGACTCGCGCGCGCTGCGGCGGTGGAACATGCCGCCGATTGCGCGCATGAAGCCGCGCGTCTTGACGACGCCATTGCTGTGGTCTTCCTCCTCATGGTGCTGCTCTGCTGCGGGTGAGGCGGTCATGCTGGCGGTGGTAGTGTCAACGGTGTCGATGGTTCTGCACGTGGTGAACTGCGGGGATGTCGAACGCGGCGAGCGGTTCGATCACGGGGTCGACAGGCGAGAGGTGGAGGTGACAGAGAAGATCGCTTGACGCGCAGCTGCTGCTGCTGCTGCGGGGGGCAAAGAAGGCGTGCGGAAGGAGTTGTGCTTGTGCCAGCCTTCATGAACAGAGCAAGCGCAGCAAGAGAGCGCCGCGTGGAGATGGGGCATCGTCAGTGGGTGGATTTCGTGGGCGTTCATTGTTTGGCCGCTCTTTCCTGCGCAGCACATGGAATACTGTAGGTCGTCTGGTTGTGGACGTACTGTGATGTACTGTTAAAGTTGCGTCGCAGTTTCTTGTGTGCACAAAGCCACGATACATTAACTTTGAGCGATAGGCTGCGGCTTCTATTCGAGGGCATTTTGCTAGTGATCCAAAAACGGGCGGCCTAAAGCACAGCACAAGCGTCTTTCGGTTTGCTTTTGGATCGCGACCAGCGACTGACTCGAGACTGAACACCAGCCACATGGCGAGCAGATTGGCAATTCGTAGCGTACTTTGCCTGGTCACATCCGAATCGATCGCAGCTCCAAGGCTGGTGTTTGCTGAAGTTGTTCAGCTTGAGCCACACAACGCGATGACCAGATCCCGACAAACGCACAACAGTAGCAGCTGCCAAACTTGAACAGCTGGCGCTGGAAAACCTCTCGAGAGAAGTGCCGACTCGCGATGATCAGGCAACACGTTGTGGCGTCGCCGTACTATAGTGCTCCAAACACGTTTGCTTTTCAGCAGGCGCAAGCAGTGCAAGACAAGCAAGCACCTTGCTTGTTGCGGTTGTTGTCACTTGTTGCCTGCCCAACAGGCCAGCAACAGGCCCTTGCTGGTCTGCATTTTGCCAAAATGGTCGATCTCGTCCTGTCTCTTTCTCAAATGGGTAAGCACGAGCAAGAGAAAAAGACAGAAGATTGCTATGTTGTACCTTTCATAACAGCTATTTGATAATTGATGTATTCTAAAGAGTTAATAAGATATTTCTCTATATTGAATTAGATTATAATAAGGTTTATTCTAAATAAGAAGTGCTTAAAGCGATTTCTCCAAGCTGCGAAAAGTGCAGGTCCTGTTTGGTTTGGCTTCACGAAGAACAACCGTGGAACAATTGGCAACAGCAACGGTCAATTGCCCAGTCAAGCTGCCGACTGTGTTGGCTGCGCCAGCCAACATAACAAGAAGCATTTATTCGCTCACTTGCTGCACATGTGTGTGTGCGTGTGTGTGTGTGTGTGTGCTTGTTGTAGCATGTGCCCGCCATGCACGAAGATGGGAACGATGGCAAAACGAAGGTTGGTGTCATGTTCATTTGATTGATTGATTGATTGATTCCCGTGGGTCTGTCCACTTCCGATGGTGGATAGACTGGCTTATCAAGCAATTCGAGCGAAGCTTTGAGTAGAAGCCTACTGCTATCCTCACATTCTCCTCTCTGACTCTCTCTCTCTCATGCTGCAAAGGCTCGGATGGGATGGTTGGCTGGTTAGCTGGCTGGAAAACAAATACTCACCAGGTGCTTACTGCTGCTGGTGATCGACGTTTTGGTTGTGGCGGTGGGTGCATCCAATGGGCTTCGTTCGCGAATTGGGCCTCTGGCTGTGGGGTTTATAAATCACGGTCGGTGGGTTGAGCGCGCACTCTCTCGCTCTCTCTCTGTATAATATGATCTTCTGGCGCTGATGTTGGAGACTACACTGGCGAATCTTCGTTCGATGTCGCCACTGCTGGTCCTCCTGGGGTAATGGTTGTCTTGTGCTGGAAGGGTGCTGGCAAGTAACGCTGTGTTGCTCATCTGATCAAGCGCTTCTGTCTTCGCGGATGGTCGTCTCCTTCTGAATACGGTCGGGATGCTGCTGTTTGTTCATGTGTCGTGGTTGCTTGTTGCTCTAGATATACACTTCCATTCTTGGCTCGAACGGCCGCGGCATGTTGCGCACGAGCGTCGGGTTGATTTTGATGGACATGGTGCACGAATCCTCTTTCGTAAAGTCCGCCGAAGTTTGGCCTCTGTAGTCAAAGGCACTTCGTTGGAATGGTCGCTTATGCCCAACCTCAAGTTCGTTCAAGTTGACGTCGTCAGCACAGCCTCCAAAGAAGAGGAACTCCATGCGGGGCGGCTTCGTCCGCGATCGAGAGAGTGACGACGACATCGTGTCGCTACGCTGTCGTCCATACTGCGTCAATGACGACGACAGCGAGTCCGAGGCTCGCTGGTGGTGGTGCCACTTGGACTCGGCGGCCTCGATATCGAAGTGGTAGCTCTCCGACTGGCGCGAGATGCTGTAGCTCGTGCGGAGGTCGCTGATGTCCATGGGTGAAGTGGCGACCTGCTCAAAAAACTCATCGGCTCGCGCATACTGTTCGGCTCGCTTGCGGTTGAGCTTCTCGAGCTTCTTGAGCTTCTTCTCCTCGGATCGGATCACGCGTGCAACGGATTTGCGCAGCTTCTTCTCTTCTTTGTGCGTCAACTGCTGCGCTGGTCCCGGTTCTCCGAGTCCACCTCCTTCTTCATCGCGTGGACTTGAATACCGTGCCGGGATCAACTCGGAGCCGCGTCCTTCGAGGAACGCCATGGAGAGCGCCTGCGCGCGCTCCATCATCGTCGAGCGCGAGTCATGGGACACGGATTTGCGCCCCTGGTTCTGTAGCTCCTCCAAGATCAAACGCTGCACGAGCAGCCGGCCCTCGACTTCCTCCTGACGCACGAGCAACGACGAGCGGGACGCTGACTTGCGTAGGTCCATGCTGTTGCTGCTGCTCAAGCCCCAGTCAAGCACGACGGGCTCATTCTCTGGGATGTAAATCATCGTCTTGCGGCGGTTGCGCGCGTTCGCATTGCTTTCTGGAACCGCATTCATGGTCGTGACGCTGCTGCGGTCAACGGGTGGTGGGTTTGGGACGGACGCGGCAGCTGTGGATGTGGTGGTGCTCCGACGCGCCATCATGGACGGCCGGTGGAAGACGCGGGACATGCGGATCGAGAGCCGCGAGCGGCGGCCGCCGGGCACGTGGTGGCGCGGGCGCAACCCAAAGAAGCGCATGATGCGCGCCAGGTTCATCATTGCTGTGATGGTGGTAGTTGTGTTGTGTGGGTGTAGGCGAGGCGGCGAATGCGGAAATGAAGAGCTCTTCGTTGCGCTTGTTTGCTTGCGTGAATTGTTGAAGAGTGGGTGGCGTGCGGCTCGCAAAGAAGAGCGAAGGGGTAAATGCGTTTCGGTTCGTCGAAGACAAAGCGCTAAAGAAACAGAAAAAGAGAAACAAACATTCGGCGCAAGGCTTGTTTGCTTTTTGCTTTTGTGTGAGGTGCACATGCGCGCAAGTTTCTTTGCGAGAAAGGCACGCAAGCTGTTTGAGGAAAAGGATGAACGGATCGATCAGGTGTCATGCCTGAGTTGAGTAGAGGTTGGCTCGCGACTGGACCGACGTGGCCGCAGAGGTTCAGTCCCATTTTGCTGGAAGTTAGTGCACCCATATTTGATATGGATGATCGCTTTTCATTCGAGCAGCAGGCGAACGCAAGTCTTGTTTGCTTGCGCCCAAACGATTACGCGAGTACAATGTTCTTGTGGAGCTGAGCAACTCGAAGTACTTCAACTTGCGTCGTCTGCACACTGATTTTTGTAGTGTCCCTTTATTTGGTGCAAAGCAGGTGCAGTTCAGGCAGTGACGCACTGCTATGATCAGCTGCTCCATTGGCTGCTTACCTCGTGAGTCAATTTTTCGAGAACAAGCCATGAACGAGCAAGTCTTGCGTTGCAAGTGCGCCAACAACAGTGCTTGGTCTGCATTTGGGCATGCAAGTTGCCTCATGCCTCCTTTTCGGTATGACCGTCTCTTTTTGTTTCTGCGTAATCCATAGAAGCAAACAAGTCGCAACACTTGTGGTCCACCCTGTCAGTCAGTCCACCCCACAAACGCCTTCGACGCACGATAATGACATGTATAATACCACAAGAACAACAACAATCAATTGCGCGACTCAACTCAGCATGCATCACCACGCAGCACCATTGCCACCGCCAATGTTGCCAGCGGACATCCGACGATGCGGTTCGGCGAGGAAGTCGGTCACAATCGCCGCGACCCGGGCGAAGCACTCGCATTGCATTGACTGGTAACGATATGATGCGTCCTTGGCGCTCGTCACCACGTCGTTCACGAACACCTCAAAGCGGTGGCGGCGACGCCAGAATTTATCAAGCAGTATGCGCTCGAGGATCGCGCCGTAGCGCGAGCGCTTCGCCAGCGAGTACAGCAGCGGGTGGCGCGACGGAAACGAGCCGAAGGTCGTCACCCACTGGATCTTGGAGCAGTACCAGCACCACTTGAGGTGGTGGCGATCGTTCTCTTCCACGGCCTCGAGTAGCCGCGTGCGTAATTCTCGGAACGCCGAGTAGCGATACTCGATCTGGTACTGCGGTAACGGCTTGACACTTGCGCTTGTGTTCTTGCTCTTGTTCTTAGTGTTTGCTCTGGTGCTACTGATGCTGTTGATGGTGCGCTCCGTGACGTTGCTGGATTCGGTTTGGCTGGAGGGTGGTGGCTGTGGGGCCATCGACCGCGGCGACGTCGCGCTACTCACACTCGTCCAGGTGTCCCCGCGATGGAGATGATGGTCGTCGCCGATCAACTCGGTGCTCATGCGGTTCGGGATCCCTGCTTGGTAGGGTTTGAGAGAGATCTCGAGCACGTACATCCTCACGCCGTCCTTCATTCGCACGTAGCTGGTGGGGATCTCCACATGCTGCAGCTGGTTGAGCGCCACCGCGTTCTTCGTGGAGCACGACATGCGCGACAGGCGCTGCTGCGGATTTTGTTGAGTGAGCGACGGCGCCTCGCTGACGTTGGACACCACGCTTGTTACGCGTTGCCGCTCTTGTAGTGGAGACGCTTGTGCGCTACCGCTTGTACTGCGGCGGTGGCTCAAGTCGCTGTGCAGCGTCGTTCTCGCAGCCATGTTGCTGCGAAGCTCTTCGTTTGTTGCGTGGTGCTTGTTCGTTGTTTGCGTGTGCGGCTCTGCGCAAGTCGCGCAAGCTGCTTTGAGAAAAACACGAAGGGGATGTTGAAGTGGCGACTAAAAGTGTCGAAAGAACACGGATCGCACTTAGCAGCAAATCAGAAAGAAAGCGAATCGCACTTAGACGAAGCACGCGAACCTAGCGAGTTGCACTTTTCGCTGCGCTTGCTTGCCTGGGCAAAATGCAGCGCGCGTCGGCGTTCTTCGCTAAACGCGACGCGCTGCATGACGCGCTGCATGACTCGAGCGCAGGCGACGGACGTGGGCTCTGCGCCTTAAGAGGGGTCGCGAAGGTGCGCGCGCGCAAGCGAAAGCGAGCAGTATCCGCTGGTCATCCCTCCGTCCAGCACGAGAGCAGCGCACGAGCAGGAGAAGCAGCGCAAGCGACGCTTACGCTTACCGAGATGGAGAAGCAGGTCGTGGCGATCCGCGCGCAGCACAGCGACACGCTC